>WAAG01042298.1:0-26239 GCA_013390105.1 Tichodroma muraria | reverse complement strand
AGAACCGCGGCGAGCTGAGGAGCTCGCGCTCGGCCGCTCACAGCGGCGGGGAGGCGGCGCCCGCCCAGGGGATGCTGAGGCGGTGCTGCTCGGTTCTCCAGCGCTCGGCGTCCTGCCCTGGCCGGTGCGCTAATCCCTCAGGGCAACTGCTTGCTGCTCCCCGCTTCTTCTGTCCGCGCGTTTCCGTTTCCTGGGCCGGCAGTCGCTCGTTCTGTTTCCCCCCGGCCTATCGCGGTCCTGTCCCCGCCGCTGTCAGGGCACCTCGCTGCCCATCTCTGCGGGGAGTCTCCCTCCGCCTTCCCCGGGCTCGGAGCCGTTCCCTGCCGGCAGCAGGGAGCGCTCGCTCTCCCGGCCCGGCTCCCGAGCGGGCGGGCCTGGGGCGCGGAGCCCGGGCCGGGAGGGAGGCGGCGGCCGTGGCTCCCCGTGTTTCTCCCCGTCGGTGCCTCATGGTTTTCTCTCGTAAACGGGTCCGGGCGGTGAGGTGGGGCCAGGCCTTGCCCACGCGTGTGGTGACCGAGTATTTTGCAGTCACAGGGAATCCCTGGCCTTCAGTATTACGGGAAGGAGACAAAACAAGCCTTTCACTGTTGTAGGAATTGGTCCTGTGTATATCAGTTTTGAAACAGACACATTTGTTTTGAAATAAATCCACCTTCATGTGTAATGATTTATTTGGCATCTTGAGAAGATATAGGTGGGCTGTCACTGATTCGACAGAATTTTGTATCTAGACATAAGTTTATGGTAGTAAATAAACTGCAGTGGTCAGAAAAGGAGGATTTATGATGTAAGCTGCTTTTTAATGACCTTTGAGAGCATTTACAAGTGGTGCTGTTCATTACAGCATAAGTAATAAGACTCAGGCTTTTGATCAGTTTTGCTCTACACTGCAATCATTTCTTTGTTGGAGAAAGAAATACCACTGTGGGACTCTTGAATCTCCCAGCATTGAGAGGTGCTAACAATGGGGTTAACAAAGTGTGTCTTCTATCTCTACTCTTTGAACTGGAATAGTTACTGATATTTTTAGAAAGAAGCATTCTTGATTTCAGTGCATGATGTGATGCATGTCTGCAGTTGATTTCTCCTCTTTTCTCTTTGGGGTTTCTTTTGATCTTTGGTAAAAGCCCCCTCATCTGCCCTTGTTCTTAGGGACAATAAGATCTCTTACTGTGTATTTTTATCATAAGAACTGTTGTAGTGCTGTGGAAATACAGATGATGTGAGAAAAAAGGCCAGGGCTATAACCTAGGAGAGCTTTCCAGTGTGAAAAATGATAAAGAGGTCCTCTAAAGTTGACTGGACATGTTACGCAGGTGAGAGAAAGTGAAAAGAGTATAAGGGGAAGTAGAAGCCATCAAAGGGAAGAAGGGGAGCAGAGTGTGGGTTTGTGATTTTGATGAGTTGGGGTGCACTTAACAGAGACTGCAGGATGTTTGTGTTCTTGTGGCAGTGGCTTGTGCTGAACTGTACGTGCTCAAAGACTGCTTCCAAGTATTTGCTGTACTTCTATTGTTCTGGACTTGAAGACCATGACTAATTATTTCTGTGGATAAGCTGGCCCTGCAACATGAGTTATCTCAAGTTTAAATTGTCCTGGTTGCATGAGGAGAAAGTAATCTTTTTTTTTTTTCCTTTTTAATTTTTTTTCCTTTTTTCTTTTTTTTTCCCCTTTTTATTTTTTAAATTCTGGTGTGTTGATGTACCTACTGACTGATGTGTAAACAGCCCTAAATGTTGTAATGAATGGATACACAGAACAACTTGTCTTTAAAATATTTTTCACGGATTTTCAGAGTGTTGACATCGTTTCAGTAGGGCAAACTCCTGTAGTGCCTCTGTAGTGGAACATGAAGAGTAATAGAGGTTTGGCTTCTTTATTTGTTTATACCTGAGAGTCTTTGATCCAAGAAAAGGTGTTTCTGGTGTTCCCTGCAGGTGTTACCCTATGGCCTCTGTATACTTCTATCAGCAGGCCTTGTTTTATTTCGTTAGATAATTTTGGATTTAGTTCATATGTGTGTAATTGTATGGAATTTTTGTCTCTTGCTGTTAAATAAGCTTACCTATGGCCTTTGTTCACTAAAACTCCATGCCTTAAATTTCTGATTGTTCTACTGAATAAAAACGTTTAGTAATGGTGTCACTTGCAATAGTTTCTTTGCTGATTTGAGGACAGAGGAAATTGAATGCTGCACCAACAGTTACATTCCCATTTCTCTCCCTTCTTTGCAACCACCTCATAGTTCTGTAGGCATGTGTAAACCACGTTTTGTAATTTGCTAAGTGCCCTGAAGACTAACTCCTAAGTAGTCTTCAACACCATGGGTCATCAGTGCTAATAACAAGTCTGCTAAAAACAACAGCTCAGTTAGTATTATGAGAGGCCTTAAACATCTCCTGTAGCAGGTTTGGAGATGGATAGCAGTCTTTTCTGTATTTAATAAATGTCTGAATTCTGGGAAAAAAAGAATAGCATGGACTTTCATTATCATACTACCTTTCATTTGAGGATTCTCTTTGCAGAAGGAATTCCAGAGATACTCAATGTCCTTTGATCAGTTGTCCTGTTTCTAGCTTGCTTTGCAGCCTATACCTTTTCAATTTCTCAGTCCCCTTCATATTTCCTGTTTTCAACTTAAATTTTTCAGTTGCTCCTTCTGGGTTTTTTTTGAGATGAGAAAGGCATATGTGGAAAGCAGCAGCTAGAGAGAAGCAAAAGCAAAATCTTTTTAGGAAGCTAGAAAATGAAAAAAAAACTTAATACTGAAAGATTTAGTGGAAAATAATAGATATGTATTTTAATATAGAGTGTTCAATAAAGCTCCTGTAGTAATTCTTTAGATTGTTGTGATTTATTTTTTTTTAAGCTACCTTCCATAAACAACTTTGTTTTACAGTAACTGCTGCTGTATTATTGCTTAATCGTACTTATTTGTGGTAGATGCTCTTGAGCAGGAAGCTCTGGGGTTTTTTTTTTCCATGCTCTCTGGTAAGCATGCCTCCTGTCTGGTTGCCTGAAAGGGAATGAGTAGCTTAGACACTTTTCTTTTTGGCCTTGTTAATGACTAGAAAAGGTAATTGTGGTCAGTCATCAGAGAGGAAAAGCTTTCCTGAAGAGAGTTAAACAAAGTGCAAGTTGGATGCTGTGGTGTTAGTTTTTTGCATGACTACTTGTGTGAGTGAGGGTTGGTGTGGATACATTTCTGTTGCACCTCCAGAGGTGCTTCTGCAGAGCTGAGATCATGTGTCACAAGTTATTTCAAATGTAGCCTTTATGAACCCTTCAGCGAGGCATTGCCTGGGCAAGCAAAACGAGCAAAATGCAGTGCAGAAGGTGGTTTATGAATAAGTCTTTCCATCATGAGAAGTCCTGAATTCTGTCATTATTCAACAGATTAAAATTCAAGACATTGCCCTTGGCTTGGATGCTGACTTTCAAAAGAAATGAGTTATCATATGGCTCTTACCTCTTTCTTAAAAATCACAGCCTTTTCCTCAAGCAGAATCAGGATGTACACAGTAGGAGTTATGCAATCCTTATGTAGTTGCATTTTATCTTATTCAGGTACTTATCTTCTGTTTTGTGCTAATCTGGCAGAGTAGATCTTCATATGAACGTTGAGGCTAAGGACTCTGTGGTACCCTGACATGAAAACGTAAACAAACTATGTAGATAATTAAATTCTTAGTTACCCAAGTTTTGAACATACACCATCCTAAACTAAGGGAAAGCAATTTAAGCGTGTTTATTCTGGAGGAAAAAAAAATACACATGGGACACATTAGAACTGCTGTAGTCTCACTGAACTGGTAAGAGACTGGTGCAGTGGCCACAAACTGATGTGCTGGTACATGAGTGGAAGAATATCTCCCAAATTGCATGCAGTTAACCTTTATACTTCTATTCTTACTGTGCGAGGCATGTATGGTGTCCTGCAGTTCATCCTGTGGGACAGAGGAATGTAGGGAAGGGGCAGAGACAATGAGTTTAAAGCATTCACAGATGAGCAGCTGCAGACTCTCGCATAACAAGGGTAACATAAGGTGCAACTGTACAGACCCGATGCTGAAATTCAGCTTTGAACAGGGGCCATTACTCAGTCTCTTTGTTTGAATTGTCCCTATACAAGACTTTAAAGCAATTGGATAATACTAATTTGCCTCTTAAGCCATCTGTAGAAGCTGACACAGATAGCAAATCTTTTATGCTTCAGGCATGTGGAAGTGGTTTGTGATGCAAACATATTATCTAAAAGTGGAAATACAGCATGGCTTTTGTGAGTTCTTGTCTGTGTACCTTGATTACATCTCTGTCTGAATGCTGCAAATACCAGAAGTTTTACTTGCTTCAAAAACTAGTCACAGAAATCCTGATGAAAGAAAAATCCATTAAGGCTCTAGAGAAAGTGTCTTGTATCAGACTGCTGGGAACTGGGAGGGGAAGTTGCCCACTGCCCTAAACATTTGTTTCCTTTTTTTAACCTGTGCTCAGGCAATATTGGATTAGGTGGACCTTGGGATTTGGGGCAGTATAGCTGCAGTTGGAATACGTCTGTATTTTTCATTCCCTTTTATATTTCAGTCAGACTTTTTCATAATTTTCTGTTTACATAACTGGGTATACAATGTTTTATTTCTGCTTACAAGATTCAGATCAGGCCCTTGTCTCTGCAGTTGTATCCTGAATCCTTTCAGGAAAGGACTGTAGTCTATGCACTTTGAGTCTATAGACCCATGAAGAGGGGAGCAGGGTTAGGAGAGTGCTGCAAAACTTTTTCAGTGTAAGGATTCCTTGTTGCTTTGAATGAGGAACATGTGCATACTTCACTGGTCAGATTTGTATGAATGCAGTTTCACCAGCCAGGTGTAGGGCAGAATGAGTGTCTTGCATTTCCAGTTTAGCCAGCAGACCCACAGAAGGGAGGAAACTCATGGGTCAGTAAAGGAGGGCTAAATTAGAGGTTAGCATATTCAAGTGTCTAGACAGCGAATACAGACATACTGCAAAATTCAGTCTGTCAGGGAGTGGAGAGTCTAGATTAAAAAGCCATTTCAAAGGCACGTTGCCTGAATGGGGTAATCATGTGCTCAGACTTTTTCAGAGCATAAGCATAAGCTGAGTGAGTGAAGAGATCAAAAAAGGACACAAATATTGACACAGAGTCTCTAGCAGCTTAGACTGGAATGGAACTTGATAAATTAAAAATAACTGGTTGTTCACACTTGTGTTTCCCAGAAATGGCCACAGCCACATCTGTTTTTTACCATCCATTCTGTAGTATTTGAACAACTCACAGAAGTGTTGCCTCCTTCTTCCTGCTGTAGAGACTGTAGGATTGTTGCACAGTCCTCCCAAACTGAGTTCATTCTTGCTCTCGGGCATGTAAACTGTGCGTGTAAACTGGTCATCAGGAAGCTGAGCTTTAGGCTGGTGAAATACCCGGAGCTCACTTAATCCGTTGAGATTGTGTGCTTTTCGGGCATTGTGTGCTTTTAGGGCAGTGTTGAGAGATGTCCCACTCGAACAGGATGCTGGGCACATCAACAGAGGAGCTGACTCAAATCCCAGTTTAGCTACTCTAGTGCATCCCATCTTCTTTGCAGAGCCAGAGCACTTGTCAGCTGACGGCTCAGTTGTGTTTTTATGCCCTTTAGGCACGGTATTTCACACAACTGTAGTGTTGTGCATAATGACACTTTGGGGGAAGTTCCCAGAATCCACCTATGTGTGGTGTTAAGGTCTGAAGCTCCTTTTCAGCCTTCACAAGAACCTGCTGTATTCTGTTACCTTTGTCTACTACGCTATTTCTTTTTCAGTGTGCTTGTTTTTGTCGTGGTGATCTCGCTGCACTCAGTACATAGACCTGTCTTTGTGGCAAAGCTAAGTGGCTTGACAACTACTGGATGCATTCACACAGGATTTTGCAGGTAGGTGAAGAGGTGTCTCTTCTTCAAAACAACTCGAGCCTTGTTTTCAGGACCAAAAAGGAACTCCTGAGAAATTCCTAAGTATTGCTAGCATCTGTAGCTGTTGTGTATTTGTATTGGCAAGCCTAGAAGTCACCAGTTTTTTACAGTCATAATTAGACAGTAAGCTTCTCTGGGACTGGAAGCAAAGGTAGGAATCAGCTCTTTGTTTTTCTGTGCCTTTTTCTATCATTTTTAGCTATTAAGGATAAAATGCCATGGCCCATTCTTTTGATAAAATAGTTTGTTTATAGAGTATGTCAAGGAAATGTCCCTGTCTGACCATCCAGGGGCCACTCTGGCAGTTTGTGCACTCGCACCACCTGAGCAGGGACTGAGGCCCCTTTGCAGCTACACACCCACATTTCCACAGTCATGCCAGGTTTCTCATTACAGAACATCCTGACATCCTGATCCATGAAATACTTTAATCTCAGCAAAATAATTAAATAACAGCTTGAGGTGGTGCCTCTGAGAAGGGACCCCAAACAAAGGGGCTTTTATATCCTTGCAGTCTAATCATGCAAAAGTCAAGCGGTTGTGCTGTTGTCTCTGAGTGTCCCTCCCCTGGCTGGGCCACGGTCCCCAGGCCCTTTGTTGTGCTAAGGGTCAGCAGTTCATGACCTCTTGCTTGGTGCTCTGGCCACCCAGAGCTCTACCTGAACTGTAGCTGCACCCACCCTGAGCTACCTGCTCTGAATGGAATCCCCAAAAAATATCATCAATATCCATCCTTGTGATCTTCACAGAAGACAGAGTAAGCAAAAGTGACATTGTTCTAGAAGTATAGCAGGCTGTTAAAAAAATACATCACCCAGGGAAGCTTGAGATGCCTTGTGTGTCACATGGGTATTTTTGAGACCTCTGAAAGCAGGGTAAGGAGATTCCACAGATTTTACAAGATTTACAGGAAGGTGGAATAGTGAGTGTCGTTGGTGAGCCAGGGACATAAGAGCAGACTGAGCAGGAAGGACAGTGGGAGTACAGCTCATCTGGTTTTCATTCTGAACCAGTAATTTCAGTGGAAAAGCTGTATATATAGAAACAGTATTTGGAAACAGTTCTAAGTGTATCCTTGTAGAAATTAATAGTTTGGTAACTTGATTCCCAAGTAGTATAAAGTTAATTTTATTCATATTTAAGATCCTGCCTATGTGGGGCATGTGGAAGGGGACTCAACTGTCTGCTGAGCATTTGTATTTTGAGATGTGTGTTTGTATTTTCACTACTCAGCCTGTACCACAGTCACCCCCAACAAACTGAGACAGTTGCTGGTGAACTTGCTTCTGGGGTTTCTTTGGCATGTCAAAATCTGACATGTGTTTTAGTGTCTATTTATGAATGACGTCTTTAATTCCAGAGTCTAATGCTCTACTCACCTGAGTGGATTTGTGCCTCCTAATAAAACATTAATTTTCTGAGAAGTGAATCTCTACAGAAAACCTAATGATTTTGCTGGGGAAATAGGTTAATCAACATATCTGAATTTTGGCTCTTAGAATTAATAGCTGATAGCTATTTTAAAAATTTATTTAGAAGTATTTAAAATGTTGTCTCTAGATTATAAAAATACAAATTAAGGGAACAATTTGATTCTATGTGTTTCTCCATTCCTCCCCTCAGCCTCTCCCAAAAACTCCACCTAAAAATACTTTTTCCTTTTTTAATTACCACATTGAACTGTATTGGTTGTGGGTTTTTTTTTTCCCAAATACTGAACTGAACCCTTTTCTGTGTTGAAATTTAAGAAATTTATGAGGGATAATTAATTTATGAAATTTCTTGGGTTTAAGTACACTGCAGAATAATTCATGGGAATTTTTAGCAAGTAAATAACTTGAGTTTTTAGTACATCTTTAACTACTTAAATTATATGGTGTTTGTTCCATCATAAATATCACTTTTTAGTTGGTAATCAAAATGGTGTGAGTATCTTAGTTGAATAAATAACCTTTAGTCAGTTTGGAGGCATCTGGTGTTTATATTTTTAGTAAGGATTTGTGGTAATGAGATGGAGATGCTGAAAGTAGGTATGAAGAGTAAAGTATGATTGAACTGAATTTGCTGTTGAGCTTAAAATATGGAGAGGAGACAAATATTCCTGTTGCATGGCTGGAAATAGCTCTGCAGGAAGAGCAGTGGTGCAGGGTCTGGGTGGTGAGGCTGCACCTGCATGGCCAAAGCCCTACACCCACAAGTCTAGAAAATGCTGTTGTCTCGAGCCTGCATTCTCTTCCATCCTCTGTGGGGTCACTGCAGTTTTGGGAGCNTCTCTTAGACCATGATGGGAGGGAAAGAAGCAGTGTAGTACTGGTGAGCAGTGAGAGCAACATCTCCTCCCCAATGAGTCCCTGTCTTGTGTAACCAATTTGAGCAGACTTTGCTGGGCAGGGGCTGCAAGGTGGTGGTGGCCTTGGCATGGAAACTTGTCCCGTTCCTGGGTTTTTCTATGTTTTGTTCTCCCTCCATTGCCTGTGCTTCCTCCTTTGCCATTCCTAGGTGCTTATGAACAGAGGAAGAATAATTTTCTTTGTAATTCAGCACCTGGAAATCCTAGCCCAGATAAACTTTAGCATTTCCAGGAAGTCATAGGTGCTTCTCTTTAAAACATCATTAGTTTGTCTTTGTTTTCTCCTTCTCTAATTGGCACTTTCCATTCTAATAAACCAACACCCACAAACTGTGCAGCCACATGATCTTTTCAGTTAATACAAATCGTCATTTCCAGTCCAATAGACTCAGTTAATTGTGCAAACCTGCAACACACCCATAAAGTGGCTATCAGGTTTGTTATGCAACGATGACTCATGAAGGAAATGTGGAGTGTAATTAAATACAGTGATGCAAAGATAGTAGTATGAAGCCAAAATCAAAGTATAAGTGATAATCATCTGTATTAAATGTTTGTTTCTGCATGTTGTTTTCAGAAATTACTTAAATTATAAGTTATCTGGCTGCTGCACACATGCCTGGCATATGTTTTGACAAGTTAAGAAGTGACCTGCAAACTTGTAAATAAGCTGAACTAAGTCTGCTATCAAAATAGTCTTTTGAGGAAGGAAAGGTATGTGGCTCAATCTCAGACTTGTCACGCAGGCACTTTCTAATTCTGGTGTGATCTCCCAAGTTTTCTGGTCTTGTGGGAAGCAATAGTTTCAAAATAAAGCTTCCATGAAGTTTTTGCTATTAAATGATTTCTAGTAATACAGGCCTGTTCTCCAACTTACTTTATTATTTCCATTCTCTAGCAGGAAAAGGTGCTGTCTGTGTATCAATGAAGAATTTGGGGCTATATGCAGAGGACAGATTTTTTGCTGATGGGTTGATTTCTCTTAAATACTCTTTTTATAACTTTGAAAATAAGCTTCACATATAGAAATGCTCACATGCAGGAGGATGGCTGCCCAGTACTCTGCAATTATGTTATTTTTAGCTTTTCCCAAGCTGATTGCTGTAAAAGAGAGCACTTTGTCTGACACACACAACTAACACTGGTGCTAACCTCTGGCGCTTTCATGGTAAGTACGTTAAGAATTGTTTTTCTTGTCTGTCAGATGGTATTGTGTTCCAGTGCAGCAGCTGACAGCATTTCAGCAGCATTGTCTCCTGAAGGCAGCTGGCTGACCCCCAGAAGACAGCCCACATTTCAATGGAAAAAAAAGATAATCCAGAAATACGTGTAATGAAAGTAACATCCATTCAGGATCTTGTGTGCGTGCTTGAATACTGAAACAGTGCACTAATTGAAGTTCTGAATTTCAGTCTCCTGCTTGGCTTTGGATCCAATAAAAGCCAAAAGATTTGTGTGGGGCAATAAATGCAACGTGAGAAATGCCCTGATGGGTCAGACCCACAGTCCATTTAGGCCAGTAATTGAACTCCTGTGAGAGCAATAGCAAAGGCTGCTTTGAGGAAAGTTTACAAGCCTGGATGCTTTTGTGGTCCAGTCCTCCTGCACTCTCCCAAGGCCATGACTATCCCTGCCTGGTCCTGTATTTGCTGGTTACAGATCAGTTTTTCCATGCCTTTGGTCCCATTTTGAACCTGCTGAGTGCAGCCACCTCCACAGCTGCTGCTGGTAGCAGGACCTGTGAGTTTCTTGTTCATAATGTAAAATACTGTTTTGTCTGCTCTAACCCAGTTTGTTTCTAGTTCCTGCATGAGCCCCTGCTCCTACAGTTATAGGCTTTGGCAAATTACACTTGGTAAGAGCTGCATATTCAGCTTGTTTATTGCCTTTATGAGTTTTGTTAACCCATGTTGTAATCCCTCCAATCTCCTGTGCCTTTTCTCTGCTCCTGATGGAAATCTCAGCCCTGTTGGCCTCCCCTCATGAACTCCTGTTCCTTTCATCATTGTAGTTACCTTTCTGTCTGCATTGTCCTTGTGCAGAGATCAGAGCCACTGTGTCTTTCTACTTTTTGTTGTCTGTTTTTGGCAGCTGCCCAGTTTGAGCCACTGGTTGTGGAGGGCTATGGAGGAGCAGGAAGCCAACCATCAGCTTATCATCTGTGACAGGTCTCTAGAGCCAGCTGCTGAATCCCTAACAGACAATGGACAGAAATTGAGGGTTCCTCTGTTCCATTTCTAACATGTTTTGCTTTCATGTTTACCAGTGGCTTCTGTTGGAAGCAGAAGGTAGAGATGGAGTTGAGTAATGCATTACGTGTTCTGTAAAACAAATCACGCTTGGTGTAAAATAAAATTTACAGTGGAATATTAGAACACATTGCCAGGGAGAGATAAACAGGTTTTTGACTAGGCAACCCCACTGTAGTATGCTCGAGAAGAAAAGTATTGGCAATTATCCCAGGGATAGTAATTTCCTTACCTGTTTGTTTGCTAAGTAATTGCTGTGTGATACCTGAGTGTAGGGGGTTGGTCCTGGCTGGATGCCAGGCACCCACCAAAGCCTCTCTACCACTGCCCTCCACACTTGGACAGGGGAGAGAAAATAAAATGAAAGATTCATGAGTTGAGATAAGGAGTGGGAGACATCACTCACCGAGTACTGTCCCAGGCAAAACAGGCTTGAATTAGACATATTAATTGAATTTATTACTAACAAAATCAAGAGCAGGATAATGAGAAGTAAAATAAAACCTTAAAAACACCTTTCTCCCACTCCTTCCTCCTTCTCAGCTCTACCACCACCCCAGGGGTGCAAAGAGAGAGGGAATGGGGTTATGGTCAGTTCACAATTTTTTTCCCTCTGCTCAGAGAGAGGGAGTCCTTCCTCTGTTACAAAATGGAGGTCCCTAAGAATATTCTATGCCTTAAAAGTTATATAAAATAAGATATCAACAAGGTTGTTTGGCAAGCAAGTGAACAGGAAAAAGCTTCACGAGCATCATTACTTCTTGGTGTCAGAGTGAAAGGTTTGATTTGATAATTTGTCCTGATAGCTGAGTAACCCTGAGTCACCTAAAGTAAGACTTGACTGCTCAAGTCAGATTTAAGGTAGCTGGGATATCCCAGTCTGTAATCTTTTTTGTTGTTGTTGAAATCCTTTTCCCCTTGGGTGGGGAAGCAATCTGTCAGGATTTTCCTCATGCTACTATTCACCTGGAATTCCTTTGGGGATGGTTTACACAGCTGGACCGCATCTGCCGTCTGCCTGAAGTTCTGTAGAAGTTAGCACATGGAGTTGTGATAGTATTGTCTCACAGTAGAAGTTGTGGCTTCATCTGCACTGCTGTGTCTGGTAGTCTCCAGGGCAGGACCTGAAGGCAAGGTAGTTGCTATTCATCATGTCTGCTTATGAGAGATTTTTTGTGACACCATGGGGAATGCTTTGGAATGAGGAAGGAGAGACTCCAGTAGATGCAGTTACCTGCAGAGTGGAAAAGTTCTGGCCATCCTTCCTCTTGCACTGAGGAATTCAAGCAGAAAAGGTGGTGTGGGATCTTTCTTTGCATGCACCTGCAGGCATTCTTATTGCTGAGAAGATTTAATGAGTAAACTGATGAGAAGGCAAGAGCAAGAAATCCCAAAACCCAAGCAAAAGGCAGGAAGGTGTGGGGGAAGTGAGAAGTCGGGTGAGCAAAAGGAGTGAGGGGACAATAGGAGTCAGATGAGAGCAGGGATCTGAGTATGTTTCTATGACAGCTAGGAAACTAGGGGAGGAAATTATCAGAAGAAGAATTTCTGTGGTTGAAGAGACATATTTCTGTGGGTATGTGTAAGGGGAGCCTTTCTCACAGTGAAGCACTGGAACAGGTAGCTCAGAGGGGTCTGTCAGTCTATGCCCATGGAGAGTTTCAAGATTGGACTGAATCAAGCCCTGAGCAACTTGGTCTGACCTAATGGTGGCAATCCTGCCTGGAGAAGGATGTTGGAACAGACACCTCCCAAGGTCTCTTCCACTCTAAATTGTCATATAATCCAGTGTGTACTAAGCACAGGAAAAGAGAAAGCTTTAGAAGCACCCTTGTCCAGCCTGCTCAAATTCTCTTTTTCCAGATGTGACCCTATCCAGAATACATGTGCATTGTTTGCTTTCAGATATTTAAAACCAACACAATGTTTAACTTCAGAAAACTTGCCTTCTAAAAATGCTAGCATGAGGAATTACATGTGTTACTGTAAGGGGTTTTTTATGGCAAATGAAGCCTTCTTAAATTATTTTCCTGAATATAGGAAGAAACTGCTTTCCCCAATAAGCAGCTAAGGACAGAAATTCCCCAACAGTTGCTGTGTTTAAAGACAATGAGTTTCACAACTGCAGGACCCAGCTGCTGATGTGTCCAGGGAATTTGAACATTTAATTTAGCTTTTTTTTGTTTTTTCAGTCAGCCAGCTGGGGCATGGCTGAAGAAATGTTTATAAACACCTTGCAATGAAGTTGCAGGATTCTCTGAAAACAAGTCCATTCAAAGAACCTGGATTCTATTTGTGCCTAGTCCTAGAGACTGCTATTTGGACAAATAGTAAGAAAAGGACGTTGTTCCCTTGGCTGTTCCTTGAGGCTGAGTCAGGAAGGGTGGAACAGAGTGAGCAGCTGGCCAAAGGTGAGGGTGCTGCTGAGCCCCTCCCCAGCACAGGCTGGAGGCACTTGGCAGAGCAGCCTCTGGCCCAGGGGCCTCTGGGGAGGCTGAGCCCTAGCAAGACACGGCCTCTGACTCAGAGCTTGGAAGGGACTGCACTGAGGTAGTGGCTGCAGAGCAGTGCATTAGGCATGCTCAAATGGAAAGTGAAATAAAAAGCCGTATGAGAAGTGATCTTTGTTGCTAAGATGTCAAAATAGCTGAAATACATTCTGGCAATATGGGAGGGAAAAGGTTAAGCGAAGGTATTGCATGTAGTGTCACAGTTACAGCCTCACCTGGGCCTCTGGCCAACAAAGCCAGTATTTCAGGTTGGATAGGATTCAGAAGGGGCTACTCCTCTTAACTATGTTAGATCTGGCTGCTGTCTGTGAAGAAACTAGACTACAAAACAGAAATGAGAGAAAAGCTGAGCCAAAGTGTCGCTTTCAGTGCTGCTTTTCTGTGGAAACTGGAAAAACGCAGTTGTGCTTCATGTGTGTTTAATTGGGTGAGAAAGATCATGCCATGTGAATTCTTCAAGGCTGCTGCAAGCTTGGCTTAGATGGGTTCCAGGGCACTGCCAGCCTTCTGAGGACCCTCTCTGACTCCTAGGGGTTGTGTCAGAGGGGACAGTGCTTGGTGTTTGTTGGTAGGAGTGATATGCAGTCTGCCCGTAGTCTTTTCCAAAGGATTACTCCAGTCTCAGAAAGACCACCTGTGACCAGCAATTCTTACTTTTATTTGGACCATTTGGACTAAAGCACCATTATAACCAGCCAGCAGAATTCTTAGAAAAATTTCCCTCAGAGCAGATAAGCCCTTGTGGATAGGAGTGCAGCTTCCTGAGCCATATATCCCACTTGTATCCTGCCTGCAGCTGAGAGAGGCTGTTCTCTAAACCCCACATGAGAGAATTTCTTAAGGATTGAAATCTCTGCTTTTGATTGATCTGGTCTCACCAGCAGTCCCCTCTTGTTGTACCTGTTTATTCTCCTTGCTGAAGGATTAATTTTTCCTAGTCATAAAACTACTAGCTCAGACATTGGCCGAGGTTATGAAGTGGGAGCTGGACCTTTAAGACACTCTGGTGTAAGCAGTGGCAGTGACTTTTCCACATCAGAGAGAGGCATTGGAGCCAGGGGGAATCACGAAGTGTACAGTGGGTGTTGGCCTTTTTGGCTGAAAGTGATGGGGAATTGCACAAAGGAAATTTGATAACCAGGCTACCTCTCTCTAAGGAAAGCTGTTACCTGCAGCCTTTTTTTTTTTTTTTTTCATCTATCCTTCTTTAAGGAAGTTAGTGTTGGGACCAACCTCCCTTAGGCAAGACACAGAATTAGATGGATCCTTTTTTTTTGGTCCAGAATATCTACTCCTATATTGCTTCTAGCAATGGAGAGACTCCCTCTTTCTGTTCTTAGGCAATTACTGCCATTATTCATTGTTAGGAAGTTAGAGCAGTTATTTGCATTGGGCTCAGCAAAAAGCTTCTGGAGTTGTCATAGCAGGCAGTTCAAGTTTACTTTGCAGCTTTCCCTTGTTGGGATGAATGTGTTAACTCAAGGAATGGCCTCACCTCGTGGCCTCTTTTGTAGTTTGTCTTTTGTAGAACCAATAAGGCGATTTCCCTTGCTCCAGCCTCTGCTTGCCAGATGTTTCCTATTGTACCAAAATATGTGCAAACTTTCCTATGAGTGTGTTAATCAGAGGAAAGGAAAAAACCCTCTGTGGCTGACTCCTCTGCTCGGAATGCTGAGTGGGAAAGCTGGAATGCTTACTGAGCCACTAGTGGTTCTGGCAGAAAACTATTTCTGCTGCTTGCTGAGCAAGGAGACCAAGGGAATGGAGAAGTTCTGTAAGGAACAGTCAGCGTGGGTTAATGAACATCTGTTTTGTTGAAAGTTGGCATGGCAAGGTGTACTTCTAATATTTGTCTTCTCCAATGCTTTCTAAAATGAGGTCATGTCCATAAAGGACCAGAAACGCAAAGATCCTGAGCTAATTTTTATGAAGCTGAAACACTGTCAGGATACCTGAATATTGAAAGAAAAGGAAATGGAGATCTCCAAAGCTGCTGTTGAAGAAGAGACATAGATTCACACTAACTCAAGGCAAAAATTGGAGATGCTCAGTGATGGAGAGCCTGGATTTGTCCTGTCTGAGCAGGAGGTGATGCAGATGTCCCAGCGTGTAGGGGTCAGAGGAGAATTCTTTGCTCAGCTGGTTGCCTTTCTCCCTTGCTAGTCTGCTCCCACAGCCCTGTTGCAAACGCCGGATATTGGGACTGTGCAGGAGCTGTAGCTTCACTCGTGACTCAGAGGATGTTGGGAACCACGGATGTGTCAGCCAAGATGTCATTGCCTGCTTACAAAGAGCACATGCAGTTAGTGAGGGTGCTTTATTCAGCAGTGTAAGAAACTGACATTTTTACTCATTTGTTCTTTTTTCATTTAAGCTTATTGACTACTCTGATGTAGCTGTATAAATTGTAGAAGCTAGAGAAGCATTAACCCAGGTCTGCTGTCCAAATACACAAATTCCCAGCTGCACAGATGACAGCAGGTTTTTGTTTTTTTTAATTGAACATGCTAATTCCTTTTAATTCCACCTCAGATTTAAGAAATCTGGGCCTGCCTTGTTGAGAAGGTAACACTCTGGGCTTACTGGAGCTGGTGAGTAAAACAGCACAGCTTGCCCTGCATCCTGCTCTTGTCAGCTTCCAAGTATTTAGCTTTAAAATAAGTAAATGCTTTTTTATGTTATAATTCAGCAAATACTAAGATGTTTTCTGCCAGGTGAATTTTATGAAAGCTGTTTGCAATTTTGAGTTAAATTTTTAATAATTAGAAGATTAAAATCTCTTGATTTTTGTATGGAGAAGAAGAGTGTTCTTGGGAGTTCTTTCTGCTTTTCTCTTAAGAGCTTCTTGCACAGGATTACCTCACATAAACTAGCCTGTTGGGACTGTAGTGGGATTGCTGCAGTTTCAGTCTGTTTGGTTTTTTTTGTCTTGATGATCCATGCAGCATCAGAAAACCAGGAAGGATGTCAAACCTTTGCTTTTGTGCTTTGTGTAGAGAGATGAAGTTTTATGAAATTGACATGTTAATAGCTATAAATCTTTATAGTCCTGAATTTATTGATTGACTTTAATCAGCCTGTCCATTGAGATCTACTGTCTGTAGTGACTGAGACAAAAACCAGCTTGAAGAGTGCTGCATTAGCAAGAGGCAACCATCTATTCTAGCTGGCAGTTTTTGTTTGAAAGGTGCTAACTCTCTTATGCTCGACTCTTGGACCAGTTCTGTCTTTGTTGAAGAAAACCCCAAACAACAAAGGCCAAACCAAACTGTCCTCGTCTTTTCAGACCTTACTAACAATACATTCAACTAAATGTTGACTGAGTCCATTTTTGTTTGCAATTAAATCAACAGGCGATCCTACCTTACGTGTCTTGATACTAATTATGCCTTCCTAGGCACTGCCAGATGTCTCTAGACTGCGTTTAGTGCTTGTATTAAGTAAGTAAAAAGCTTTCAAAAGGTTCTTTTGACAATTTCGTAAAGGAAAGATCTGTAAGAGTTTAGTGGATGTTTGGTGTTGACAAATATCCAGATATTTTGAGTCTGGTGCTAATCTACAGTGCTTACTGCTTGAAGGAGCAACTTTCAAAAACATCTCTCAAGGTGGTAGGTTTTGAAGTTTGCCTCTTTACGGAAGGACTGTCTAAGCTAGTGAAGACTACATAACTGGGAAAGTGCTGTTTGTAATGCAGTGGATTTCGTGAGGAATTGGAAATCTGCAGACAAAAAACGCCTACAGGAAGCATAAGGTGTAAGGCTAGACTGCTTAGACACTCAGATTGTCTTCAGGTGAAGGTTAACTGGATAAATATCCAAAGCAGAATGCACCTTTTTATTGGATAGGTGTATGTAAACACAGAGGAGCACAGATCAGGAGCTCTGGTTGATTGGGGCACACATGGCTGAGTCACTTGCAGCATCTAGCAGGGATGTAGCCAGCATCACAGATATGCTCATGTTACGTGCCCAGTTTGGGAAACATTGGCTTGTCATGGAAGAACATGAGGAAGAGGGTAACACAAACCTGTGGGAGATGCCAAGTTTTTTTGTTCATGACTCACCAAGGCAGTAGCAAACTGTACTTGCTGCTCCCTGACTAATGCAGAGGTTATTCCAGAGCATTCAAAGAATATTGGAGGTTACTAGTTCAAAGTTTTTATGCATTGCATCATTTTATTGCAATGACTGACACATTTGGTCAGTTTAGTTGGTAAGTAGGCAGTGTTAAGAGGGAAGTGTTGGAGAGGGAACTCTAACAGAGTATATCTGCCTTGGCTCAGCTGACAGTACAGTTTGCTCTCTGTCCTAATTACTTCTTGATAAGATTCATCACCTTTCCCAGAGGCAGAATGAGGACAGCAGTACCTGCAGGCAGTCTATGAGTCTCAAACAGAAAACAAGTTAGGGGGTGTGTTTGGGGTGTGGTATTTGTTTTGTATGTTTAAAAAAACCCCATTATTTCCTGAAATATCATTTTACATGGCTTTGTGTATGGGAAGCAGTATCTCTTACCTGTAAAGCAGAATGCTGTTGACTGTATGGAAAGGGAAAAGACCAACCTAGAATTAGTCTTTAGGTGTAATACACACATTCTGAGGCACATTTGTCCCTATAAATCTCAATTTTTTGAGTGCAAAATAAGCATAGCATTGTCCAACAAAGACAGTTAACAGCAGCTGTAATGTCTTGTTTTCCCTTAGCTTTTTGTGAGTCTGTCAATCAGTAGCATCAGGAACAGAATGTTGCCTCTAGTATTAAGGAACACTTGCATCATCAGGGAGACAATTACCTGGATATATATTTGCTAAGAGATAGGATTCTCATATTGGAAGGCATGCCTGAGAAAGTAGGAGAATGATACTCTGTTGTATTCCTCCGAATAAATTATAGATATATTCATATTCACTTCCTTGTATATTTTAATTACCTACCCTATAAAAACTAAGAATGATGAAACAGAATGTTTATAGATTTTCAGTAAGACTTTGAAAGGTATATAAGTATATAACTATATAATGCAGAATGCTTTTTTTCCTACCTTCAGCAGAAGTCCTTATGGCGAATACAGGCCCCAGGTTTTGAGTTTGTCCTGCATCCCCACATAGGTGATAGCAGGCTATAAACATAAGCAAAACCTTCTTAAAAGGACTTTTGCTTATTGATTTATCTATCTAATTTTAAGCTTACCCATGATGATACTACCAGTGTTTGAGCTGTGGCAGATCTCAAAGGAGTCAAGACACAGGACAGATAGATATCTATCTTCTGTACCCCATGTGTTGAATCAAGAGGAATACTCTCTATTCTAAAGCAAAAAAACCCTGCCTTACTTTTAAGTTCCATCAGGACATAACTGAATTTGATCTCGACACATAAAAATATTCCAAATGGAAGATCTGTTTACTCTATTCTTGTGTAAATTACTTTGCATGTTTCTATAGGTTACAATGAAAACATCATCTCGCAGCAAAGCAACTGTAGTTTGGAAGCTGCTGTCCCGGGGGAATAGAATGTAACATAATATCCTTTCTAAAAGAGTTTATGCTAATAAGCTGGAATCCATTTAACTGTCGTGGTCTTTTCAGTCAGGAATGCTGGACTTCACTGTTTGTAAAACCCACCAAAGTGACCATGACTTTTCCACATGGTGACATTTGTTATGAATGCATCTATGTTCAGACTTGCCCATCTTTGCTGATCCTGCTCCTGCCCCTGCACAGTAACTGCCCTGTGTTGTGCAGAGCTGCACTTGTTCAGGTGTCCTTGACACACTGCTGTGGCCATATCTTCTCATGTCACTTTTGGTGTTGTCTGATCATGAGGTTATGGATGCTCTCAGCATCTGCAGCAGAATGTTTCAGTCTGGAAGGGTTTGCAAATTGAGCATGGTGAGTTTATCATGTAGAGGAATAATGTCAGTGGAGTTAGGCCTTGATGAAAAGACAGCGTAGAGAGAGAAGACTGACAATCTAGGGTATGTCTGTGGTCACCTGTTAGTGAAAAGTCAGGCAAACAGCTTCCTTCAGTAGGAATGAGGCACTAGAACTATTCTAACGTGGATTATTAGAGGAACTGATGTGGTTTGAATTGATGTTACCAGGATGCTGTTAAGGAGCTGAAAGACCGAGGGCATTTAAGAGGGCTTATCTCTACTTGCCCCAGGACCTGTCATGCCTTTTGTTGTGTGCCCATTAGCTGCAGTAATCAAAGTCCCGGAACTCCTTGATTTGCGGTTTAGAAGGTGATTTAGAAAGCTACTTTCCCTGCATGATTCTTGCTTTTATCAGACACAGCATCTGTCTCTCAATGTGGAGAGAAATGTTGTTACAGCTGGAGCCCAAGGCTGGTTCCTATACATTTATCTGTCTTTTGCATTCTGAAATCTCTCGGCACAAACAAGATTCTCTTGCTGCAGTTTGCCCAACACCTACCTAGACCTAGAAAATGCCCTCAGCATTAACACAGAAGAGTCAGTTACTTATTACTGAAGGATTTGAACATAGGTAGTGTTTCCTTTTATGACAGGAAAGCCCTCCCAGTTGCAAGAGCTGGGTGAAATGACTGGCACTTTTGGAGGAAGGACTATTCAAGTCTCTGTGGACAGCATTGAACATTAGCAAATTCATGGAAACATTCACACTGATCCTGCATTTGTGGTAACAAACGTCATGAAATGGGAGACTGTAAAGACTCCATGTTCACCTAAAGTGAAAATCTGTGTCCTGCTCTTCCAATGAGGTGTGAGAACATCCTGAAGTTTTCACTGAAACCTATGGCAAACACTAAGTCGAGCGTTGATTTTTTTATTCCTCTCCTCTTCCTTTGTCAGTTGTGTGAATACAAATACAATAACCCTCATAGTTAAGGACAATCTTTGCTCCCTGGTTTTCTCTTTTTCAAGATTGTCAGGAGCTGTGGGGAACAGTAGAGAAGTGTGCTGATGACTTAGGATGCAGAGATTTCAGTGAGAATAGGGAACAGTGTGGAGAAGCATCCCTGCTGGATGTGCAGCACGGATCAGATGCTGTGTCCAGATTAAGGAGCAGACACTTCAAGATCCTGCTTCTCCAGTCGTCCAGGTCAGGTACCTGAAACAGAGCATGCTCTGTCTACCTGCTGTGTGCATGCTCCTCTTCTGTCTGAAGAAATGAAGCAGAGATGGAAAATGAATTGTTAGCACACACCAAACTCTTCTCTGCAGTCAACTCATGGCTGGAGCAAACATGCATTGAGACAGTGTATTACAGATTCTGCTTAAACAGAGTTTAGAATAAGACTATCTTGTAGACAGCATGGGAAGGAAAAGAAGATATTAATACTTGTGGAAAAGGCTTTGTGAATGTTTTGTCTTTTGCATATTCTTGCCTTTATTGCCTAGACGTCTGAGCAGGAAAAGGGAATTCACTGTTAACATGACCGGGCACATTGCATAAGTGTGAATATCAGGGAGCAATTTGTGGCCTTTTCAATTGTTTGTTGTGTCTGTTTATAACGTGGGAATGCTTGAATTATCTGCTTTCTCCTTAAAGGGACCTTTGAGATTTTTCTTCCATTAGCCAAGCGATTACAAGGCTAGCAGAGTGGAGTATAGGTAATTTTCTTTCATCAAAGGCTGATATCAAATCACTGTTAAGCACCCAGTGGTCTTGAAGAGTGGGAGGAAAAACAGAGATTTGGTTTGGGTCATTCTCTGAGTTCATTATCTGAGTTTACTCCTTAACTTATTTTATCAGAGACATGTTCCCAAAAGCTCAGAGTCTAACCAGACACAGTGGTGCAGAGGTGGGCATTGTTGTTTCAAGGCTGTGATTTTTGATGAACAAATATTTCTTGCCTAAAAGAAAGACAAAGCATAACCTAAACATGAAGCACTTTCTTAGCAATTTTGCATTATGCTTTTGTCACTAGTACAGGAAGTGCCTGAGGGGAAGACAGGGTTTCTCCTGGACTTTCCCGTTTTGTGCTTCCTGTGGTCAACGTAAAATACAGTGCCAAATTATGTTTAGAAAGTTTTTAAAGAGGCAAGGTTAGCAAGAAATTACTTTGAACTTTACATAGGTAGTTGAGAATCACCATCTATATTTCTGTGTTATTGCTACCTCAGTGAAACTCCTGGCTCCTTTTTGGGAACCGAGAGTTTCATTGTAAAGAGCAAGCTGATAACCATTGTTGTTGGACAGAGCCTAAAAGCTTTAGTCCAAGGTTGTAGTTAGATCAAACAGGCAGTGCCCTCTGACACTTGTGCCAACCTTTTCCTAGAGTTGGTGTGGCGTGGCTGTGGACTGGCAGCTTGCAAAGCTGGCGATACTGTGGGACCTGCGTGCTGTGAAAGAAAAGCACAGAGTGGGTAGAATTTGTGTTCTTGTGTACCACTTGTATATCCCTGCAGTCCTTCCTTTTGAGTTTGTGCAGGTGGTGTGAGGATGTTTAACACAGTCCTGTCCGGGCACAGAGCTCGCGGGATGGCCAGTGCGGAGTGAGCCATCAGATGCCTTCCTCAGGTAAAGGTGAGGGCAGCGTGGGTGAGCAGGCTCTGCTCTAGACCTGACTGCGAGGTCTGCAGAGTCATCTGGGAGTGCAGACCAAGCCAGTCTTGGTCTCTAGCACCGCACTGTGGTGTGCAGGACTCAGCATGTTAGAGATACTCAAGCACTTCTCTTTCCTGCTCATTCATGGTGAGCTGAATGCTTTGGGCTATTGGTTGCTGCAAACCACAAATGCTAAGAGACAGCTTTTCTAGAATCTGTTTCATGTCTGAAGAGCTGATTCACAAGATGGTTGGTATTTTCTATGTCACAATGTGTACACTAGCTCACATTGCTTACTTTCAGTTCAGTTTGCCTTGAGTTGCAAACACACCTGTTGGGAGCATGAAGGTCCATTTCAAAGGCATGCCTAATCTCTCAATATAGCTGTAATTGTAGCAGCTGCTTTTTAAAACAGGCATTCTCTGGCAATTCATGCCAAAAATGTAACTAGAGTTGGCTATTGTACTGTTAAACACCAGGGGTTTTTCATCAATATGGTCACAGTTTACTGCCATCATGCTGTTGTTACTAAGGATAAGTAAAAGCACACTATGTATAGTAGTGTTGTAGTATGAACCTAGATTACACAAACTTCAGAATTTGGAGCACTACATTCTCCCTCTGGTTCCTAACCATCTTTTTGCAATCTGAAAAATTCATTCAAAAGTAGTTTTACTCTGATTTTGTCATAAAGGGATGAATGGCCCCTTGATGATTTCTGAGAGATCAATAAAGCTTTGCCTTCCTGCTGATGAGAAATAATCCCCATATGAAAACAAGTATAGAATGTGTTCTGTAGTTGTGCCCATGTCTTCCTGGCCTCTTCTGGGAATGCATGAATAATAAAATTAACTTCTCAGCATGCAGCGTAACCATGATTGTGGAACAGCCTTTCATTTCCAGATTCCACCTACATACTATCATGAGCCACTTCTTAAAAAGAAGAGGCATTAAAGACTGAACAGGAATAAAGCTCTAGGAAAAATGAAGTTTACTTTTCACTTGCTTAGAGTGTGCATTGCAGTAAATGACTGTAGCATATGTATGGAAATTATATCCTGTTTGGGTGATTACTTTATAGCAGTGTTTGGTATCCAAAAAGAGGTTTAATACTGATATGCCTTTATTAGTGTTAAGTTTCTGAGGGGGAAAAAATCAGCGCAGAGGAAAAACAAACTAAGGTGCCTGGAAGACCTTTACAGATCTTTGTCTCTTTGCTAACACAGGATTTAAACAGCAACACCCACAGTGGTTTTTAGAACATACAAACATATGTTGGTATATACCAACATAAGTGTTTTAAAATGTTTTGCCATATTCATTCCCAGGTGTTACCAAATGGTAGATAATGTTCATCTTTGTAATCAATAGTTTTGAGTATTTATGCTTGTAATCACAAGTGTGGGGGTTTATTTGCTGTCACAACATCAGCTAACTGTTGTTTGCATTCAGTTGTGTGGCAATAGGCTGTTGGCAATATGTCCACCATGTATCTGTAAAAGTAAATATGGCCAGTGAAACTGTGTGTGTTTGTCATCAGTACCCTGAGCCTCACCTCTCTCCTTCTTACAGTATCTTTTTAATCAGCTGACAACAGAGTTTGTGTCACAAAACAGCCAGTCTCAGAAATAGTTTTGGTCTTGTAGGAATCCTGACAAAAGTCTGTGATGTCCACGCAGATGGTCCGGAAAACGAGTCACTTGCTAGTTCTCTGACTCACCCCTATAGATGAACAATTTTATAACTTTTAAATAATTGTGAATCATGCGGAGGGCTGTAAAGGAAGAAATACGGCACTCATTTTCATGCCAGTGCTTTTCCCTGACTCTAATAGGAACTTAGTGAATGGCAATCAAAGGAGAAGAGCACTTTCATGAACATCTGCAGGAGCACTGGGATCTCACAGAGAGTAGAAGTGGAACAAAACATGAAATTTCTTTGCTCTCTCTTTCTTGTTGGATTTTTTTGGCTTTGTTACCTTTTCATGTCAGTATTTCTTTCCTTAATCATCAGACTGTCATTCATTCTTGATTATTGCACTTTGTCCATGATTTTACCTTGTATGGCTTGTACACTTTCTTATGTCTCAACAGCAGTCTCAGCACAACAGTTGAGGTTGCACACCCAGGCTTTGGATCACAGCCTAAATTGCCATGCTGAGTCTTACAGAAAGCTGAAGTGGTGTTCCCACCACCTCTTCATTTTAATGGGGCCTGCACTGTGCAATGAGCAGATCTCTGCTCTACAGAGGCACAGTTTCTTCAGGCTCTTTGCAAAATATGTTTGATATTTGTTCTGTGCTGCTGCTGCTCTTCTATGCTCTCAAATTTCCCTTCTGAGAAGGTTCAAAAGATGAGGGGCAGTGTCCTAATAGAGCACAGCTCATTTCTGCCTCTGACGTTCTACTTTCCCCACTTGTTTGCATGAGAGCATGAGTCACTACCCTTTATTTGGTGTCATCAAACTGTAGTGATTTAGCTCTGAAAAGCTGGATTTACAGTCAGCCAAATGAAACACACAAGTATATGTAGGTTTGTAAAGCAGAGGGCTTGCCCTTGTGGTTTTTAGAATAAAATATGCTGGTATGCTCTAAAAACCACTGTGGGTGTTCCTGTTTAAATTCTGTGTCAGCCAAGAGATTGAGATACATGGAATTCTTGAGTAATATGGCAGATACCCAAAGTTACAAGAAATCCCACTGACAAATTTTTTATTGTGTCATGGTCTTTTCTGAGTAATTCTGAAGAAAAATGAAATATCTTTCTCTTAGTACAGGATCTAATGTACAAAATTCTAAATCTGCTTACATTACTTCTGTGACCCGAGGTCAGTACTTCTACATAACATGAATTTATGAATGCAGCGCTGTAATAGCCCTTTCACATCTCTTTCAAAATGTACATGAAGTGATTTGGTGGAATTAGGATGAAGTAATAGTGCAGTAATATTGTTAAAGCACTCTGTATCATATTACCCATTTGCAGGTTTTCAGTGGTGGTGTTTCAGTCCTCAAACATAGCTTAAAATGCTGTTTGACCAGGATAATATGTGATATACGATAGTTTGTATGGGAAACTACTTTCTATGCTAATGTAATAGTTTTGACTTGGGAATGAAAGTCCTGCTTACTTGAAAAAATGTATCCATTGTCATCTGTGAATTTGAAGATTATTTGAAAACTTCTGACCACTTTGAAGTGAAGAGCCTGGTCTGGCTGATCAGGTCTGATCTGTAGAAACCTGATCTTTGCCTGTCTCCTAGAGAAGTCAAGACTCTACTGGTATGGATTGCTGGGAATGACAAAGTTCTTGTCCAGTGATGAGGACAATACTTGCAGCCAGGATATCTGGCCCAGGAATGTTCCCATCACCTTTATGAGGAAGAGTTTTGAGTTATGTCCAGGGATTTTCAGTGCATCACTGACATATGTGGCTGACTATTTATAGACTGACTGTTTTTAAGAAATCTGTGCTTCTCCAGTCAGATCCTGCTGCCAGCTTAGGTAAGTGAGGGACTTCTAGCTTCTTTAAAGAGTCAGGGAATCAGATACATGCTTGCCATCTCAGAAGGGTGCACAGGTTGCTCACCAGTTTGAATGGGGCTCACATGCTTTTAACCAGCTACAGAAGAAGTACTGCTTAATTTGTGTAAGCAGCTCCAAAAGTGGAAGGTTTGGATAATTCACATTTGCTCAGTCAGCTGTGATTGTAATTTTTGTTTTCCCCTGTCATCTCCAAACTCCTCCCTGCACTCCCAGTTTGGGATTCCCCAGTGTCTGCTGGAAATGGTATGAGATTGTGTCTTTGAGGTTATGGTCTTTCAGAAAGATGAAATCTCCCAGACTCTGCAGTCTCAGCAGTTTCTTCAGGTCCTAGAGTTATTGTTTAATCTATGGACTGCGTGTTTAGCTTAGGAAGAAACAAAGCAGGAAGGACTTGCCTGTTCAAATACAGACTTTTACTCTGGAGCTGGTTATCTTGGTTTCCTTGGTAGCCAGTGGAAAGAAACAGGTGTTGCTGGGATGTGACTCATCCCATCCAAAGCAGTGTCCCAACAACCATCTGGCCACTCAGACCATCACAATGTGGTACAAATTTCATCAGAGCACAATTTATTCATGCCAGGAGTAAATAATCCGCATTTCCTTTGCAGGCTCAGAGCATCTTTGCCATTAGTTGAGAATTACATTATGCTTATTTGACCCATGCATATTTTGCTTCACAGTAATAGTTTGATTACTACTGTGATGGGTTTTCATTGTCTAATCTCTGTTCCTTGTGTTAATTGAACTGAGAAAGAAATATGCACAAGTTAAGAAAGATTTTGGCTATTTTTAATGGAATAGATGTCCAAGTGTCTGTCCACGTGTATTCATGCTTCATCAACTGAGAGTGAAACTGCAGGTTTTCCATTCATAGCAAGTCAAGAATAACAGTCTCATTCCTGTTAAACAGTTGTTCTTATTTTACCCTTGTGCTGGCAAAAGCAGCTTCTGGAAGACTGAATTTGAATAGGGTCTCCACTGCTTCAAGCCAAGAGAAATTTTGTGTCACAGGAAACTGCACACTTATGGCTCTATCTGTGCTATAGCTCTCATTTTCAAGTGTGCCAAAAAGGATGGTATTCATGG
>WAAG01042293.1:2572-13333 GCA_013390105.1 Tichodroma muraria | reverse complement strand
ATCTCGGCATGACGGCTCTTCAGAAACATCAAATTCTTGAAAAGTTGGCAGAGGATAGTAATAAAACACAATTCTATAGCTATTTCAGCTGTTGTAAGCATGTTCTGAAGTACAGCTTTCTTTAAAACCCCTTTTTTTAATATTTATAGAGATGTGTATTCAGCACTGTAATCCCTTCCTAGACCATCAGCAAATTATTCATACTTAAAAGCCTTGCAGCTTTTTCATGGCTGATTTTCTTTTTTTTTTTTGCTGTGACAGAAGGAATTAATCATGGCTCTAAGGGCTCCCTGGCAAGTGCTACTTAAAAGCAACAAATGCATTTGAAAAATCATTAGGTTTGCCTGTCCTGTTTAGAGGTTTTTTTTTAAAAAAAAAAAAAAAAAGGTAAAAAAAGCTCTTGCATCCTAAAGTGTTTGGGAGCTGGAAAACAAAAACATGAGGAAAAATAAAAGGAACTAAATGGTCCCTAACAAAAAACTCCCAGCAACTTGTGCTGTCTCATTAGGATTATCAGGTCCTGCTGCAGGGACAGAAAAGTTGCCTGGTTGAGGAGCAGATTGACAGCNAAAAAAAAAAAAAGGTAAAAAAAGCTCTTGCATCCTAAAGTGTTTGGGAGCTGGAAAACAAAAACATGAGGAAAAATAAAAGGAACTAAATGGTCCCTAACAAAAAACTCCCAGCAACTTGTGCTGTCTCATTAGGATTATCAGGTCCTGCTGCAGGGACAGAAAAGTTGCCTGGTTGAGGAGCAGATTGACAGCGAGGTGTCAAAACAGGGTGAAATTGTCCCTACCTAAATACCAGCAATATTTCCCTTTCCAGTGCTCCAGCTTCTGGTCTGTAAAATGGGACTGATATTTTCTGTACGAGAATGTGTTGATAAAAATCTCTGTATGAGGGGCAAACTTCAGGAGTTTTGCCTGTGCTTTTTCGTATTTATTTGCTTGGATTGCAAAAAATAATAATCAGTGTTCATGGGCTTGTAACTCTGTACCTAAACTCCTCCTGTATTCACCAGCATTAATACAGGCAAAAGTCTTTAAATAAAGCTCTTTTCCTTTAAGTCTGATTCTGATGCTCCTAAATAATTCTATTCTAATGAAAAGAATACAAAGTACCAGATTTTATTTGGTTAATATGGTTCTTAGAAGCCTTTACACTAACGTGCCACACGAGGGAAGTGTGGATACTCTAGACTTCTCCCTCTCAGAATAAGCACCCAATTTTATTTTTATCTTGTTAATGGATTATAAATGACATATAATTATTTTCCCTCTGAAAATCATGTTAATTTTCAAGAGAAAAGGCCCAGCGATAGAATTAGCTATTGAAATGTGATAATGGAACACTGTTTATTGGTAAAACAGAACAAGGTTTCCTAATCCTCTGTAAATCATTTCCATCAATCCAAACCCAGGTGACACTGTTCTATTAATGAGGATGTGCTCTGTCCTCCAGGCACGACGAGCACAGAAGAGCATTGAGGCTTCTGTGTGGGCAACTTGAACCCCAGTGGTTCACAAAAGAGTAATTTTGGATGAGGCCTTCAGCTTGAGACTGACTTCAGGAGTGTAATACCCATCTCCCAAAACAGTTCTTGTTTCTTATGATCTGGACCTGCCTCTGAAAGACTCTGGCTCAGCAGAGCAACGATGTGCAAATCATGATTCAATCTTCCTACGCTGCCAACCCACACTCAACAGGTAATAATAATAATGATCATAATCATCATCATCTATACATAAATCCTGCTGTACTTCTGGATGTTCAGATTTCTTGTATTTGAGCACAATGACCTGTCCAGCCCCTCACCAGAAGATTATGATAGAAAGGTTTTAATGTTCCATCCTCAGTTTCCCTTGTTCATTGCCACCTTGGTGCTGTGGAAATCTCCACTGATCTTCATTTATTGTTTTGGATAATGCATTGAAGACATATTTTGGAAACTATTCTTTACAAATGATTACATGCAGTAACATTTCACAATAGCACAAATAGTTAGAAAACTAATTTCCTGTGAAGTACAGTATGTTTTCTTTATTAATAATGGTGCTCCAAGTTGTATATATTACAATTCTTTCTTAAGTCATGATTCAGACTAGTGTTCTGTTTCTTTATTTTTAGATTTCAATAAACTTGACATTATTGAAGAGGATTCATAAATTTTACTGAAATTCAATTACTATAACAATTGATTCTTCCACAGTGTCCTGACTGAGCCACTGGTAGAAGTATGGGGATTATATATTCTCACCTCATTTCACAGGCAATAATGAAAGAGGATGAGACTAAATTCCTCCTACCTAGGTCTTTATTTAAAAAATAACTAGGGCTTGTGAAGATTTTCCTTTGCATCCACAGTTATTTCTCTGCTTTCAGAACAATGAAAACAATTAGGAGTTGATTGTTTAATGAGGAAAACAAATCTCAAAGGCTATTTGCTCCTATAGGAATTTTAGCTTACTTTAAAAAAGTTGAAAAAATTAAAATCATAAGTAGATGGTTCAGCATGTGATTTTCTGCCTTTCAGAGGTAGGAAACACCTTTAAAAAATAACAATTGCTTTACGCTAAGTCTAAAAACTAACATCCTCCCAACCCTTTCCTTTGTTCCCCTAAGAGCCAAGCAGGACATGGAGGGCAGGAAGAGCCTCCTCACTGCAGTGGGATTCCCAGCCCTGCCCCCGAAAAGGACCAATTTGTCTGCACATGCCAGAAGCAGTCACTGAGACACTCCCAGGCTGCAATGGTCACTCAATTAGCGTGCGCCGAGCAAGGTGAGGTTTGAACCTTGGCAGCAGCAGGGCCTTGTTAGCACCCAAGAGAGCTGGAGACAGTGCCAGAACAGGGCCCTGACTCCTAAACCGCTCACAGCTTTTCTTACTTCCCCCTCTTGATAACTTGCTCCTTATTTATTTGTTCAGAGCAGGTACTTATAATCGTGAACACGGCAGTTCAGTCTGAAGAGGATTATTTCAAAGAAAACTGGTACTCAGTACACAGAAAAAAAAATGCCCAAAGCATATAAGGAACAAGGAAACTGGTTAAAAAAAAATAATAAAATAAAATCTCATTACAGTTCATCCCTAGGTATAGAAAATTCAGGCCATTATAATGTAACTATAGAGAACAGCAGCTAAATTTGCTGATTATGACCCATTTTGTCAGGGAAGAATGACAGTCTCAGCTTTTTATCAGAAATAACTGTGGACACCCTTAAGAAAACCCTAAACCAAAACCTTTTGGGGTTATCTTACACTGAACTTCATCTTTACTTATTCTTACCATGCAGACTAAATAAAATCAAACAAAACCCTAACATTACTGAGAGAATATTGCCTACTCTCAACTGTTGAATGAAATAGTAATTTACTGTTCTTATATTTGACATTAGATTTCATTTTCCAGGACATGTAGGTTAGAGGACAATTGTATTAATCTGTCTGTCCCCAAATGATAACTTCCCATTATAATCACAGAGCACAATAGAGCTCAGGATATAAAAAATATAAAATAAAATCACTGTATTTATTATTAGGACACCCAGTATATTTTTTTTTTTAGAAGAACTTGAAATCTGTGAGCTACTCTGTGGTACCAAAACTCTAAGGGAAGTTCATTTTTAACAACACAGCTGTGTGAGACATCATTTTCTTTTTTATTAAATAATATCTATTAACTTAGCTTTATTTTATTTGATATGGCAAAGAAAGTCTGACCTTTCAAAGCTTTTCATTTGCTGCAGTTTAAGAGAAACATTAGAAATGCCATAAGATACTGCTGCATGGGAAACACCAAGGACTCAAAGAAATTAAACTTGGATGTGAATACAAAAGACAACTCCAAATGTCCCCGCTCCTTGCCATGGTATTCGTTTCCTATCAGAAAGCTGACATTCAGAACATTCAAGAAATATGACTGCCCTTTCAGACTTCAAATTCAGATTTATTTCCTTCCCATGCAATGTTTATTTGACCCTGTATTAATGTCAGACACAAAAATCATGTTGTGATGAAAATGAAATATGTTGTTTGACTTTTTGATTCACACACACAGCACAAATGTCATTAGAAGGAAGTGATATTCCAGGTTTGCTTATTTTCCACATCTGCTCTAAATATTTTGGGAGTCCTTTGGAATCTAAAGTTTAGTAGCCATACCAGTTTGGAGGAGATACTTAGGGAGGTAAATGCTAACAAACTACCATAAAATACATAAAATTAAATTAATTTCCTTCAAAGGTCTCCAAATATTTAAGGACAGAATGTTAAATACCTGTTGGGAAAGATCCCACCAGACACAGAGGGGCTCAAGTGTGACCCACTCTGGACTCTTTGCCAGAAATTCCTATAGATTTTTAATCCAATTTATTATTAGAATTCCAGCTTTAGATATTGAATACTTTAAATGCTCTGTTATTATGGAGCTGGATTTTTCACATCCTACTAACCCAGGGAGAAGCATTTCCGTGAAAATATTCATTGCAAGCATCACCTTGACTCAAGAAGGCTTTCAGTTATTCTTTCTGATTTTCATTTATTATTGCTTAATAATTTATGTTACAACATTCCATTGGCATTTTTCACTGTATTAATGTTCTCATCCCAAATATATATACTGAAATTTCTGTTAAGGCTACTACATTGTCACATAATTGTTAACCACCAGCAACTAAATTCTGATAGAATAAATAAAAATACGACTTTCACAATTGCCATGGAGAAAAAAAACAAACCTCCTAGAAACCAGATTAAGTGTTGAATTCACCAATTTCATCACTGTGGGAAATAAAATGCTATTCCTGCTGGTATAGCAACTCTACATTTAGATGGCTGGAGCATAATATTCCAAGTCATTTGGAATTTATAATTTCTCAATGAATGGCAATACACTGGATTTTTTTCTGCATGTAACCTGAATTTTGAACAGTTTTAAATGCAGGATGTGCTACTTAAAAATAATTTCTAGCTGCTGCATCTGTTGGTTTGTCAGCTGATTCTCCTTCCCCTCTTTGCCAGGTATTTCAGCTGCCCAAGTCACAACAACCTCCACAGAAAGTATCTGAGGAACATTGCACAAGAGCTGTTAATTGAAATCTCCTATTTGGTATTATTTAATGGGTAATTTACAAATGCAAGCTGATGTGAATCGAACATGTTCAAAACCTGTTACTTATTACACTCTGCAGTGCAGGCAGTGTTCAGATGTCGTGTGAGTAATTTTTACTTGAAATTAACAACTCCAATATTTAATTAAATAATACTTTTACGACAAAGATAAAAAAAATAGTATAAATGCCACTGTAATGGCAGAGTTAGCATCAAAATCAACAGCAAATGACACAAGTCATTTGTTCCATTGCTGGAAGGGCACCAGGGCTTTTCTGAGCACTCGGTGCCCCACTCGGGAGTTTTATTAAAGGCACGCAGCAGCTGCTGCTCTGTGTTCTGTTATCATCCACGATTCCTCCCAGCAAACACACCGGCTATTCACAGGTGAGTGTGTGCAAGGCACACACAGATTCCTGCCTGGCACCTGAGCACAAAACTCAGCAGAGGAGACACCTGTCAGGGGGCTCGAGCACAGCTCAGACCTCCGCGCAAATCCGTGCAGTGCAGCTTCTCCTAACCTCAACTCATGACTTACTCCTACGTGGCACTTAAAAGTTCTGATTTTTGGAGTTGAATAGGCCTCCCTTGGTCTTCCTCTGCCTTCACAACACATTGAATATTGGTTCAGGCTGCTGGACGTTGCACACAGATTAGAATGTGCAAAAACACAAAAGGAAAAGGAGGCACAGAGCTGAGATCTGCCCTTGCCTCCATGTCTGACAAAACCACTAACTCCATCCTGCCCATTTATTTCAGCTGAGGCCCACTTTCCCAGTGCTCCTGAGACAGGTTAAAAAACTCAGAACTGCCCACCAAACTCAGGGCCAATTCCTGCTTCAGATCTCCCCAAGCAGTCATGCCCCATGTTTCCTTTCACATCCAGAAAGGTCCATGGGAGGACACTGCACTCTGTGATTTGGCATCTCAGCTCAGGTACTTGCTTAGCTGTAGTTTGCTTAGCTAATCCCAAGACTTAGGAATAGCATCTATGCAAAAAGCCTGTTCCTAAGAACTCGCCCAGCTGGAAATCTCCAGGAATGTTGTGGAAAAACAAAGCAGCTTTCGGTTTGCTTCAGTCCTGGGTTCTAGTGCTGGTCTCTTCATTTTGAGGCATTCTGATTTACAACTAATAATTACGCCATCATTAATTTTCAACTGAGAGAATAAAGAAAAGGTAATTAAAAAAATCTCTGGAGAAGAATAAAATAAAGAGACAGAGTGACATTAACTGAGTGGGAGGCAGAGATACTGAGCTACTGCAAATTAATATATCCTGAGCAACTGTCTGCTCTCCTTTCCTGGTCTGCAGTTACTAGACAGTTAATCTTCCATGTAGCAAGTTCATTTTCCTTCTGCAATGAACAACTCACTTGGTTTATAAGAATTTCTCCAGCCAATCTTCTATCCTTTTATAAAATAACTCCAACCTTGCTGATTTCCCAGTCCCATGTCCATAGATAAAACTCTACAGAAGGCTGCACCACGGCTATGACAACTGCATAAAAACTTCCAACAGCTTCAAAATATATCCAGATACAGACAAAATCCACCTTAAAACTGTGTACACAACTTTAGCCTAAAAAGTTGTGATAGCCTATGTTTGTGTACATAACTTTTAGCCAACTAAAATATCATGCTGGCAAGCTTTAGTTGAAGTGGGTCCAAAATTACAAAATCCTCAGGCTTTGCCCCAAAAGCATGGATAGAATAGAAAGTACTGCAGGAAAAAAACCCAATCAACCAGCAGATAAAAGAACCTGAGACTGCAAATACATTATTTCTCATTGTTAACTGCCTTTTCCTCAGAAGATAAGTTCAAAAAGAAATATATAATAGAGTAACAGATAAATTATTAAAATGGATATCTTTGAAAGAAGGTCTTAACCTTAAGAGCTTCAGGATCAATTAGAACTTCTGCAGAACCTTAGAAAAATGACATTAATTTAATTGTAAACACAAAATGAAAGCCCTTTTCTTACAGAAACGCTTACAAAGTTACTCTTTGAGTCACTAAATGTTCAGCAGTGCAATGTTTATTTAAGAAAAAGGACAACGATCATGTAGTGTGAGAAACAGTGTGATATATGGAGAACAAACAGGATGGGATATCATAATCAATCACAGCCTTCTTGGCTAGTTCTTAAAACACAGGAAATCGTTCCCTGAAGCCAGATTCGGCAGAGTCTGCTGTTCAGCTGGGAGTGCTGATGGAGGCAGACTGAAACCGGGGCCAGCCCTGACTTCGAGTGCTGGGGAGAGCAGCCTTCAGGGGGAGGAGGGAACGCAGAGGGAAACGAGCAACGGCACATGGAAAAAAGCCCAGCTCCTCATGACAAGCTCTGGAGAGGGGAATTCTTGCACAAGACAGGGCTCTTACAGCAGAACTGAGTCCTCCTAGCCGAACCAATCTTTCCTTGGCACCTCTGCCCTATTGAAGCTGGCGTTTCACCTTGAGCGGGAGTAATGCCATGGTAACAGATGGGAGCAGCACAGCCATGCACAGCTATGTCTGAGCATCCACTGTTTGTTGAAGACAAGATCCCAGCCAGTGCTGTCAAACACCGAGAGTCAGAATCTCCCTGTGAGGGAGCAAAAACAGCCTCCAGCCACTTGGGCAGAGTGTGACTCCAGTGACTCAGATTTAGTCACACAGGGGCACTACTGATGAAGGGAGCCCAGTGCCTTCCTTTAGATCCCATTTTAAAAAATTCCCTTTAAATAAACTCAAAACTAGCTTGCAGCGAGAGAAAGAAAGGAATTTTCTTGTCCTTGGAAAAGGAGGTATGAATTTGAATGGGACAGAAGCCTTAAATCCCACCCCCCAAATTATTACTCCATCTTTACCCTCACCCTCCGCCCCTCAGAAAAAAAATCAAAAAACAAACAAAAAGCCAAGCAAATGAAATTAGATGAATGGACGCACAAATGAGACAAAACACAACTTTCTAGACTGGTGGAATAAAGAAACAAAGCAACGCAAAATATAAAAAATAAAAAGGATTTTAAAGTTTTTTGCTACCAGAGCTATACAAAGTTAGATCCAACTCAATCTTACTGGTGGACAAGAAATTCCCCAGCGTTACACAGCCTGGTGCAACTCAGCTATGAAAGGTAAATGCACACAACGCAATACTGCTGCACTCCCTGTGACAGAATTATTAATATTCCAGGTAGTTTTGAATTATTTCTGCAGAAGAACAGTGACAAACCAATTCTCATGGCAGGTATTGCTCTCTGGTTTTGTGCAGGAGAGGTTGAGAGCAGTTCTGAAGAGGAAGAAACTGAGGAACAGTTTCCAACCAACAAATACTTGGCAGGTTTGGAAAGCAAACCTGTTCCTTTGAACTGCTGGGGAGCACTCAGACTCCCAAACTGCACAGCCTTAGCTCTTCATTGATGAGAATATGGCTCTTAGAACCAACAGGAGTTAAGGCATCCCGGGAGCTTTTATGGGAGTGAATTTTCCTACAGCATCTTGCAGGAAAGCAGCCAGCAAATGCAGTTTATATCCCCTGCAGTCCCATGGAAGTTGCTGGCTGCTTTTGTGCATAAACTGGAGAATGTGATATCTTTACAGAATTAGGGCCTTGGTTTGCACATCATCTTCCCAAATGCCAGTGGGAATCATGCAGTCCTTGACAGGGTGATGACTGAATAATTTCTACTCTACTTATTGCTTAGGCAACACTTTTCAAAAGATAACCTTATTGGACAACCTGACAACATATTTTTATCATAAAACATAAAACCAAGTTTAGGTGAAACTTTGATTCATTTTTAACCAAAACCTGCAGCAGTCTTTTAGCTTTCTATCAAGAAAAGAAAACCAAAAAGTATCTCCTCCCTCCTCAAAATGCATAATATAAAATTATTTCACGTCTTTAAATCATAGTATTAATTCTCCATTTGCAAAATGTATTTTATACATAAAATGACTTTTATATTATTTAATTTTTAAGTCCTCTTTCAGGAAGCCCATATTTCATTTGATCTTTTTTCACACTAGGTTTAGATCGAAAATCCAATTATTTTGCCAAGTAACTCAATCATAAAATGATCTGGAAGGGACTTTGAAGATCATCTAGTTCCCACTCCCCTATCATGGAGACAGAATTCCTCCAAAAAAAAGTGCAAGCAAAAATGCATAATTTTATTGGAAAGAAAAGACAAAAAGGGAGTGAAGATAACTGACCACCAGAAACAATCAAAAATCAAAACAGTTGCATGTTTTGCAAAGATCATCATATGCCAAGACACCCATGAAGACACCCAGCAGGGTGAACAGAAACTCTAGGAAGCAGCAGAGCTGGTGTGAATGAGACCCTTGACCTTAACCCTGGAGCAACGAGATTAACTATTCCCTGACCATCCATTTTCCAGTCAAGCTCGACAACTCAGAGATAAAATTGGCTATAAAATGTACCAGTAGAACCCCTCAAAGTTCACCAATAATTGTACCTGACACCAGGGGCGTTAGGTGACCCAAATACCCATCCATATCCTTCACATAACTCATCTCACTGTCACCAAAGTGGCTTCTGCTTAGGATCTGCTTCTCCATAAAAAAATAGATGGAGCTAATCCAAATTAGACAGAGGGTAGACAGAAGAAAGGCCTTTGAACAGTTTACAGTCTGTGAAGATTTTTCTGGTTGATGGAACAGTATAAGTAATGGCCAGAGATTGCTCCTGGATTTCTCAGCAATCCTAGGTTAGAATTCCTAACATCCATTGCTCATCAGTAACTGGTACAGCCCTCTTTGAACAAGGAGCTGATATCTGATCCAAGCTGCTGAGAACTCCAGGTGTGTGTGCACACCCTGGAACAGCTGCACCAACAGAGAGCATATTTAATTCCCCCTTTCCTGTGAGACCATCCCGAGAGCAGTCCCAGCAAGGAAAATGCCTTCCCCAGACAGAAGTTCTCCCCACTGTTTGATGAGGAGACACCACCTTACCCTGTGTGCTTTGGGATTTGTCACTGACAGCAGTGCAGGGGAAGTGGTGATGAAGCCATCTATCCTTGAGAAACACAAAGCTCCCAGGTTTACCAAAACCTGGAGGTAAAAGCAAATGCAGCGTTTTCCCAACACAAACATACTGTCTTATTTATTTTCATTCAATGTACACAAACCCAGTAAATCCACTGAAACACAAATGGCTTCCTATATACCTGCAGTTCATGTTTATACTCACTTGCCTAGATTTTTTTTTGCAGTCTTAGCTCACTACTACCCCACTCACTGGTCAAAGACTGGTGCAGCAAAGCACTGAATCAGAGCCAAAAGTTTAATTTAAAATTCCATGTTGCTCCAGCTTTAAAAAGAGCATGTTTCATCATTCAGGGTATGGATGATGAAGTCCATTCACCTATTCCCCTTCCCATCCCTTGAGTTATCTTTAGCAGCCTGTGAGTCACAAGTGTAACTGCAGCTCCTGCTGACGTACCCAGATGAGCTTTCAGCAGACTCTGATGTGCCCATGTGGGATGCAGCAGCACATTTGGACAGAAATTCTTCATGTCTAGGAAGGAAAGCGTTAAATCCGAAATTCTCTTGACATAAAAGGGATATTGAGATGAAAGAATAATCAATCTTTCATAAATAATATACATGGGTGGATACATTATATATTCAAAGCTACAGTCAA
>WAAG01042292.1:0-11748 GCA_013390105.1 Tichodroma muraria | reverse complement strand
CAGGGGTGAAGGGACTCCCCCATCCTCATTCCCCCATCCCCCGGCACTCACCGACGCCCGCCTGCTTGCGGCAGAAGATGAGGTCCGGGTGGTGCTTGGCCATGGCGAGGTGATACCCGCCCGCCGCTCCTGCAGCCCCGCGGAGGCCTCAGCGCCGCGCCGCCGCCAGGTCCTGGCCGGGGTGAGAGCGATGCCTAGCAAAGTGCCTCCCCCGAGCGGGAAAACGCAGAAGAATGCCGAGATAAACCCCCTCCCCCCTAAAGCCACTCCATCTCTAATCTTCCGCCGCCCGGAAGAGCCCCACGTGGCCGCCGCCGACCCTCTCCCTGTCGCGGGTGTCTCCCTGCCAGGACCCGCGCAGCCGCGCCCCCGCGCGCGCGCCGGAGATGTCAAAGGGGCCGCGTGACGCCATCCCCGCGCGACTCCATCTTTGTCAGTGAACAAAATGGCGCCGTACTGCGTGCTGGCGGCTCGGCTGAGGGTGAGCGGCGGTGGCGGGCGGGGCAGGCAGCGGGCGGAACGGGCGGCGGGTATTGCGGCAGGGACAAGATCACTGCCCGCTGGGCGAGCGAGAGGGTGGCCGCCCGCCCGCAGCCTTGGGGTCGGGCCGTACCTGCCTCCGCGTGTAGGTCAACGTGTCCCCGGTGCGGCCTCACGCTCCGTTTCCATGGCGATAGTGGGGCGGCCGCGGCTTTGGCGGCGGCGGCGTGGCCGCTGCTCGGGCCGTGGGGCTGGGCGTCTCCCGTCACCGGGCCCGGTCGGCCGTCAAGGTGAGTACAAGGTGAACGGGGGCAGCGGGGACGCGGCCTGGCGCCGCCGCCTCCCCTCTCCGCCCGCACCCCGCCGCGGTGGGTTGGAGTCAAAGCCCCCGGCCTAGCAGGGCAGAGAGCCCGAGGGCGCGGGCCCGGACGGTGAAATAAAAGGTCTTTCCCCGGGGCAGGCATTTTTCTTTCCCTCGTCTTGTATTACTTCCCCTTATGGGCGTGCGGCAGCACAAGATGACTCCTTGTGAGTGAGCTGTCTTTTGGCTACTTTGCTTCAAAAATTCCCCTTTTAATACAAACAGAGGCCCTTGGTTGACAAAGATGCCAGCATCTCTGTATAAATGAGAGCTAGGAAGGCTGAAGAAGCAGGTGGGTCAGAAACATAAATTGCCTTTTTTCCCGGGGCCGTGACAGAGGCTCCTATAGTCTTGTCTGTCATGACCTCTAAAACTCACCTTTGCTAGTAATATGATCTTGCCACAGAGATTGCCTTCATTGAGACTTTGTTGCGTTTAGTGTCTACTCCGTAATAAAGTTTTCGTGATCTTTTAAAGCCTGTAAGGCAAATACCAGGTGCAATTTTCTGTTTAGGGCTGCTAAGGGATAAGGAAGCCTTTGCTCCCCTGTGATAAAGGCAGGAGTAGTGTAACTTCTCAGTTTGCCACTTGTGACCTTGGCCAATGTGTTCCCCTTTCTTAGGGAACTGAAGTAAGAATTTGGTTGGCTTTTAATGTTCTGAAAGTCTTTTGTGAATCTTAATTCCAGTTTTGTTATTGCTGTCTTACTCTAAAGGTAGATGTTTTAGAAAAACATAGGGGGTTTTAAATTTAAATGAAAGTTACAGAATAACACCAGTTCGGTTGGTTGGTATATTTAGGTTGGTTGTTCTTAGTTGTTAAATAGTTTTTAGTTTGTACTTTGAACGGAAATGACTACTCATAAAATGAAGGTAAATCTTTTATTAGGGTAATGAATTGGTTCATGTTTTATGGTGTGACATTGCATGAAAACAAGCAGTCATTTGCTAAAATTAATATTGTATGATGCAAAACAAAGGCTGTGCTGGCACAGTCGATACGGGGAATTTAGTATTCCAGGAGGTTGTCGTCTATTATCAGGCTCAGGGTGCATATTTCTTTCCCTCTGTGAAGGACTAAATCTGTGATGGTAATCAAACACGCCTCTCTCTGAGTGAAGTCTTTAGGAGGCAGGGGTTTTTTGCCCGTGTGTAGCAGCCTAGATTGTAATCTCATTGATTGTAATCTCTAGATGTAGAGATTAATGACTGTGAGCATCATCTTGTCAATCACTGTGATAGCGCCAGCATTGATCATCGCACATATTACTGCTATTGGTTTTGTTTGCCCCCCGTGCTGGAACCGTTTTGGAACTGGAACTGCAGAGAAAGCTTGCCTCTGAGGGAAATAAATTTGAATTAGCCTTATTTGGACTGACTGTCCTATTTAAAGTATAGTTTTAATAGCCTCAACAGGTCAAGATCTCATTTCTGCCTATCTGAGATAATGCTTTTATTAGCATTCCATTTTTTGAGCCACATTGTCTGAAGATTGACTGAAAGGGAGGACTGTAAACCTCTAAACTGCCTGAAATATTTGCTTTAATATTGAAGGTATTGTGGGTAAGTACTGAAATTATGCATGGGCAGCTTTGTGTATCTGGCAGAAATGTAGGCCAGGGCTAAACTGATCTTCAGAACCATAATTTTGGTTGCTCTTTGGAGGTGGGTCTAGAAAATAAGCCTGCATTTACAATTTGATTATACCACACTTTTGGTATAATCTGGGTTTTTTATAATTTGGGGTTTTTTGGGTTGTTTTTTTTTAGGCTGGATCATGGTGAATGTTAGAAACTTGGCCAGTGTTCTTAGATCAGGGAAGATGAGGAAAGAGGGTATTTTGGGTTTCAGCTGAGATTTTTAGGACAGTTCCTAGAAATTCCTAGATTCCAGGTTTCCCAGATAGGAGTGCACGTAACACAGTTGCTACTCTTCTGAACATGAGCTTTGGCTCACTGGGCTCATCTGCCTTATTGGCTACCAAAATGCAAGTTATTTCCTGAATTCAGATTCCCGTTGCTCACTGTAGTGAGCTAAATGCAGGATAGCTACCTTAAAGAGAAGTGTTAGCTTCCTTTCAGAGATTTCAGAAATAATGACCCATTTATTAGACTGTCTTTCTTCTGTCTTTTAAGGAAGCTTTTCACGTCGTGAAGTACCAGTAGGCTTAGGAGCCCTGTAATGATTACTGCTATTCCTTTTACTGAAATTTGAACAGGGACACTCTGACTGGAATAAGGAATTCAGTGTCAGGTGAGAGGAGGTCACTTGGCAGCTGCTTGGTCAGCCTGGAAATAAACAGTTCCTGAATAAAAAGGAAAATTTATAGATTGGTGGCTACTTCCCTTGGCTGTTGGGCTCAAGGCACTCCTCACTACTTATTAACAAAACACCATGGAAGCCCCCCAAAGCACTAAAACATTCCCTCTCAGAGAAGAGTGAGAGGGAATGAAGCTGGAAACTGTCAGGCTTGTGACTTTTCCTTAATCTTTCAGTTCTGCCACCCCATTTCTGAGGATGCAATAGAAGAAGGACAGGAGTGGAGAATAGACAGGTGGATTCTTTGTAAGGAAAGATCAGACTTTTGAACCAGGCAGTTTATGCTTGTTGCTCGGTGGTGGGTGGTGGTGGAGCCTTAGACTTGCTGGGTTCCAACGTGAGAACAACCATATTGAATCAAATTAATTCCCAGCAGAAATATGGGATTAGATTTATATCCTGGTAAAATGAAGATGGCACCTTTTAACTAGGTGACTTTTAAAATTCTCATGTAGACAAAAATGATTCTCTAGTCTGCTGAAGCTAAGCAGTTATTTTCCCTGGGTCATATTGGCCATTACAGAAGCAGACCTTCAGTTTTCCAGACTTCTCCAGGTCCCGACAGAATCCTTCACCTCAAACACATTCTCTTCCTCCTTCTGGTAGCCTGAAGCTGTGGTCAGCAGGATTCAACTACTTTGTATCGCTCATTTTGTGATTACCAGCTGAACACTGACATAGTATTAGAAAAAATACTACATTTCCTTGTGCCATTTCATGAAGTGAAAAGACCCATAGACATGTATGATCAAACAGAAAAGATTTTACCTGAATTTTGTTTGAAAACTTTTGTTGTACCTCTTTTTGGAGTGCCCTGCTTCAGATTTCTATTTTAATCAGCTTTGGCCCCAGGCAAAACTGAGATGCTGTGAAGCCTCTGCTGTTACTTTTATTTCATATCTCTTCTTCTCTGTTATGAATTAAGAAGAAATTACTGCATTAAACCACAATACATTTCCTGGCCTGGGAAAGTGATTATTTTTCCATGAGCAGTGATTAAATAGCTCAGTGATTTTTCCCAGCCACTCCAGCAGTNAAAAGAAAACGCGAGAGCAAAGCAAAAATAGAAGTTATGTGGCTAGTAGGTAAAGAGCAGCTTTGCCTAGTTTGTGTGTTAAACAATGAGAAGCTGGGTGGTGTTTGATTTGGTGTGGGTGGTTGTTCTGGGGAATTTTTTGGGTTTATTTTTGCTGGTGGATGAAGGAAAGGTCTTAAGTCTAACACTCGTGATAAGTTCTGGAAGTTCCAAGATTAAAGTGCAGCACAGTGAAATTTGATGACTGGGTTTCCCATGCACTCATAGAGGAGCAGTGCCCTCTTTGTACCACCAGGTTCACTTTCCTCAGGTATTTTTTCATGAAAGTGGTGTGCAGCTGCTATGGATCTGTACTGCTTCTACTAGAAGCTCTTTGTATAATGGCTTAGGATGGTTTGGTATAAATGCAAACTGCACCCTTATTGCTAGTGCACTGAGTAGTGTGATCTTGCCTAGCCTTCCCAAAATTTTTGTTGCAAATGATACTAACAAGTGTTATCAAAAGGACAATAAAACGAGCTATGGTTAAAAATTGGTGATGTCTCTTCAATCGTGATTATTTCAGGCAATCTTTTCAATGCTGGTAACAAGAAAGCTGGAAAAAATATTCACAGGAAAACATTAAAATGCTTGAACAGGTTTAAAGAATTAACTAGTTTTTTCTGACAGTGGTAAAAAGAAGAAAAGAGCAGTAGGTACAATGATTGTCTTCTGAACAAGGAATATATACAATCACGCGAAAGGGGTGTTTAGTGTAATACTGCTACATTTATTAACCTGTACTTTTCAAAACTTTGTAACTCTGAAGTAGTGGATGAATAAAAAAAAGTGGGATTAAGTTGTAATACTGGAGAAGGAAGAACTCTGAACTCTTTTCTTCAATCTGTTTCCAGACTTCTAGTGCTGATGAGTGAGACTTTGAAAGCATGTAAGAAGTGCATGTGCCAAATCCTTGGAAGTTTTTATGGAGGCTGCTGTCTGACTCAGTTTTCAAAGCTGCGTGAGAGCTTTTAGCCCTGGGCACTGACCTATCTCTTTCAGGTCAGGTGCTGTAAAGGTGCCTCGCCATAGCGTGCCCTTCTCCTGTGTTCCAGGAAACTGTCTCACTGTGGAGGCTGCCAGGTGAAATTTGGGGTTTTTTTTTTATCCTGGCACTTTCTGCTGATGCATTCAGCTCACAGTATAGTTCACCTGTTATGCAGTTAACTCACCTGTAGGGTAAGTGCAAGGCTTTTCGGAGGTGAAAGGTGAGGGTGTGTGTCTTTATGAGAGTGAGAAAAAAAGCATCTGGATCTGTGCAGCCAGGCTGGTGGAGCTGGTGTGTTTTTTCCACATCTTGCTTCTCCTGCTCTGTGTTGCATTGTAGACCAGGCTTGTACATGGCCAAAGTCTCCCTGTGGAAATTTAGTAAGTTTTGTAGCAGTATGGAGGGACCCTGCCTAGGAAACTTAGTATGTGATGGTGGAACTGAGACCTGTCCACTCAGACCCATGCTGTATCACCTGCCAATCCCTTAATGTCAACTCATTGCCAGCAAGCAAATACAAACCTAGGCATAGTTTGCTTTAGAAACAGCATTGGTTCTTCTCCACCATGACTCTGATGTGTCAGGAGTATGGCAAACTGGTGCTTTCTTGAGAATTGGCTCAGCGTTGCCTGAAAGCAGATTTCTCATTTGTAAGCATAAGGCATCTGCTGCAACAAATCAAAATATGGAATAATTTCGTAAATGCTTCCTATTCTGGTGTCTCACTGTTTAAGATAATATGCAATATTGTATGATGAAATGTATTTGGGTGCCTTTAAAAACCTTTGCAATTTCCCTGTTCCTCAGTCTGTAAAATCCCAGTAACAAAAACGGGATTTTTGTTATAACAAATATATAAATTTTCATTGATATATTACAGAAATTCACTCTGCAGGGTTCCACTGCTAATACTCTCCTTTTTCTCAGCATGCCTTGAATAGTGGGGTACGACGCTACCATGTTGCTCCTGTCCTGTGCCAGCGGGCCAAGGTGGCCATGAGCCACTTTGAACCTAATGAATACATAAATTATGAAAAGCTGGAGAAGAACATCAACATAGTCCGTCGGAGGTAAGAGTGGAGACAGGAAGAAGGGAGGGGTTAGTGTATTGAATTGAGCTCTGCAATGACAGAAGAGGAAGAAAAAAACGTCGTGGGACCCTGGGGCAAGCAGTGTTTACCAGGGAAAGCAGCACTGAACAGAGGCAGTTGTAAATATAGTCAAGCATGAGTTGTAGTGTCTCCTGACAGTGGTGGGGCACTGTGGGAAGGGTTGAAGGATAGGATGAAGCGCTGCAACATGCAGAGAACCAGGCCAGTACAGAGGACGTGCTGGAAAGGGCTCCATCCTCTTTGTTTAATACCCTCACTGAGGAGTCTTCACATTGGCCCTTGCTTCTTTCTGGGACAGCAGTGCTTGGGCAATGGTTGTTACAGGCCAATGCTTCTTTGTGCTGTGTTCTGCTGTAGGTGTTAGGCATGGAACAAAGGGCTCGGAATTCATAGCGTATGTAAACATAGTGACCTTAATCTGCTGATAGAGGCTTGTGTGCCTGCTAATTTGTCATTCCTGCTCCACTTACTGTGGCAGTGGTTTGTATGACTTGTCCTTCAGTCTTTGTGTCCCTTGTTAAATGCAGTAGCTCTCATTTCAAGTTGTTGTGTTGATTTAATTACTTCTCAGAAGATCTTTCTACATACATAAATAGATTCCTCAGCTGGTACAGCTGCTGGATGAAAGGTCTGAGGTCACGAAACTCCACTTAGTTGTATTTGCTGTGGGATCTGATATTTGTGAATTGAATGACCTCTGTCTCTCTCCTCTACATTTGCTGTCCTGAAGTATGATGCAAGAAGTGAGCAGTCAATGTTTTTTTTACAGTATAGGAAGATTAGAAAAGAAAGCATAAAGTGACATCAATTCATATGTTTTTGAAGTTTATGATCTGAACCCTTGTTTTAACCATGTGCCGGTTGATATTTTAGTGCTGTAAGAGCATGGAGGTTTCTGTGTGCTAATAGGTCCTAGCAGTCTGAGCAATGGAGGGAAGCATTCTGTTACATGCTTAAAAGGGCAAATGTTGAAGTACACAAGATGCAGATACTAAAATTACTCTCCCCAGGCTTGACCGCCCTCTGACCTTGTCTGAGAAGATTGTGTATGGACACCTGGATGACCCAGCAAAACAGGAGATTGAGCGCGGCAAGACCTATCTACGCTTACGGCCAGACCGCGTGGCCATGCAGGATGCCACAGCTCAGATGGCAATGCTTCAGTTCATCAGCAGTGGGCTGCCAAAAGTGGCTGTGCCCTCCACCATCCACTGTGATCACCTCATCGAGGCCCAGTCAGGTGGTGAAAAGGATCTTCAAAGAGCCAAGGTCACTACTGCAGAGCCTTAACTTCTGTTTGAAAATGTCCTTCCAGTTGAAGGAAGAACTTCCTTCAGAATTAGATATGGTAACAGATTGCCTGTGGTGGTCAGCTCTGTAGGTCAGATGCAGCAAAGAAACAGACTAAATGGATTTTTGGGAGTTTTTCAACTCAGATTCATCCATTCCATTGTTTAAAGGACCATGAATGTAGGAAAAGCTAGTCTTAAGTTGTTAGTGATGGAAGCCCAGATCATGTGTGTTCTGGAGAGAAGATATTTCACCTAAAGGAGAGAAAATAAATTATTCTGAAGGGAAAAAAAGGAAGTCAGATTACTCTATGTTGCAGTATGGCAGGGTGAAAAACTTGATGATCATATGTCTGCATTGCACTGGTGTATCCTGTGAGAGGGAGGCAAGTAGTTACTTTCCCAAACCATTTGGTAGTGATTACCTGAAGAGCAATAACTGAGTCATGTGCAGCTTTCATGGCTCATGGGTATAGTATAAATGTGTGTAAAAATATGGAGGATGTTGGGTTTTATTTGGGATTTTCAAAATGTTGTTTGTCCAGCTGCTGATTCACTGCCATTTTTAAATTTTCAACTGTTTGACTGCTTATTTCTCCCCAAATGAGCTTCTTTAATATATAGACACATTTATCTCTGGCCAACATACCAATGCATCTGCCAAGGAAATCTTGTTACTCCAGGTGGACTTAGCCTAAGTCTAGTATCAGAACCAGGTAGAATTGCACCTTGAGTGTTGATACCAGAATTTACAAACAGTAAACAGGGGTCAGCTGCATTTTAAGATTTTAGTCCACATCTATTCTCAGAAACTTGTGGTGTTGAAGTCGGCTTTTGGCTTTATTCAGCGGGCCACAATAAAGCAACTTGCACCACCACTCAGGAGTGATTTGGGGAGTTCTTGCTCTGCTTGTCTCAGTCCTAAGTTGTGCAATTAACAGTTTGAGACTTAACTAAATCAGACAGTTTCTTTTCTCCCATTCACCTCCTGTTTTCCCCTTTCCCCTATTCCTGCATTTATTCTCAATAGTGCAATTATATTTGCTGCAGCCCTGAATTGAGCCAAGTCCCTTCTTTGCTATCCACTCTGAGCAGAGCAAGTGAAGGTCCTGCCTTCTTCTGACTGGCTTCTGCTGCTGCCAGTTGGCACATAATGAATGCTGGCAGGCCAGAGGGTGGCTTGGATTTACTGGGGGAGGGATGCACAAACAGAGTGGAGTGACCCAACTCCCAGTGGAAAACAAGGTTTAAAGAGCTGCTGCTGCCTCTTGGGAAACTTCAGCAAATATGTGCTGAGACAATTCTTCAATTATCTCCTTTCCCCTTTCCCTTTATTCTGAGGCTTAGCTGCATAAGAACAGTCTTAAAGAAATTCTCTCCTAGTGCTTATCTTATCTACCAGCACTCTTCTGCCAAGAACTGTTAGGATAAAATAGTGTCATACTTCCTTGGCAACCATGGTTTTTCTCACAAGCAGTTTTCACGGTGTGACCTCCACCAACAACGGTGACAGTGTAGCAAGAAAGGCAGCATTGTGTGAGTCTTAAAGAGGGGACTTGCTAGAATGACAAATGACACACACCAACTCCCCTGGCAGTGAACAACTTCCAGTTCTATTTCTTAATCTGTAAAAATAAAGCCGGAATATTTATCTAAGGGACTTGAAATGTCTCCAAAGCATCTGTATAGGAAGAAGAACACCTGGTAGGAGAAGGAAGGAGGGACTAGAATGACTGAGGGAAACAGGTTAAAAAAAACTCCCTGAGAATAGTAAAGGTGAGCACAGCATTTTTAAATGCCTTATTGGCAGGTTTTTCCTTAAATTGTGCTGTTAGGAATTAGAAACTTAAAAAAAATGCTTTTAGTAGAGCTGCAAGTTGGATGAAATTAAATGTCCTGTTACAACTGTCTGTCAAACAGTGTTAATCTTAACCTTTTGGTTTTAAAAGTGCCGTGCACCTCCCTCAGGGTGCTGCAAAACTGTGAAGCAAACTACAAACAGGCATGTGAGACAAGGGAATGTGTTTGAATGAGCTTTTGATGTATGGAAGATACATGGTATATGGAAAATGTACTAATGCTCTGTGCTTCCCTGTGTAAAATAGGACATAAACCAGGAGGTGTACAACTTTCTATCAACGGCTGGTGCCAAGTATGGAGTGGGATTCTGGAAACCTGGGTCAGGAATCATTCACCAGGTAAAGTGTGTGTGTTTGCAGTCTTTGAACATGGAGTGGGTCTTTTACCTTGGGGTGGAGAGAGCTCAAATACAAACCCTTAGAGAATTTCACCGGTTCAGGGAAACAACTTGCTTTGCCTGAGGCCGGCAAGGTTTCTTACTTGTTCTCTCTCAGTTATCTTGACAACAGTGGGGGTTTTTTTTAAAGGTTATTTTGGTCAAACTGTAACCTGATGTGTGATTAGGTAGTGCCAACAGCATGCCATGTGAATCACAGAAGCTTGAAATGTCTTAACTGCTTGTGGGCTGGCTCCTCTTAGTAGAATTGAGACAGTAAGGTGAGGCCATGAAGCTGGCTTCATGGGGTTAATGTGAATTGCTTTTGGTGGTAAGGAAAGCAGCCTTGGGAACATGCTTTTTTTAGGGTTATTATGCATGCATTTAGTTCTATAAAACCTAGAAGAATATATGAGGACACAACAGAGCAGCATACTTCAAGTACTCAAGAGTGGCAACAGATAAGGAAGGAGTTGCTGGGTGAATTTGAATAAAATGCAAAACAGTTTCCAAGTCTGAGATTCTCTTGTTATGACACTTGGATCTAAAAAAGAATATGACAGTCCCAAGATAATTTACCACTTAACGAGGCTTTTTGTTTTTTTAATACCAACATTTCTGTCAGGATGTCCCTAACTTGCTTGTGGTTGGTTTGCTTTGAGGGTCCAGTAGTCCTTTTTCATTGTTCCTCTGAGTCTCAGGCAGCAAAAGTTGAAGAGCAGCATGAAGCAAAAGGAGTGGAGAGGAAAATGGATGACTGGTAAGCATCCTGTCAGCAGGGAACTTATGACCAGGTGCAGTCAAGAGCTCTCTGCTATGTTTTCTTAGCTACAAAATGAGTTATGAAGGCTCCCTTTACTTAATGTTACGCCAACAGATGAACTCTTCAAAAAGGTTATGGGAACACCTTGGGTCTTTTGTGTTCCAAAACCACTCGTAACATCTTTCATGCAGCAGCATAGCTCCATGCTGTGGTTACCAGTCTTCTTGTGGCTGACTTTATCTGGCTGGAGGAAACTGGTCCTGTTGTATAGCTTCAGAGTACAACTCTGCCAAAGTGAGGCCTTGAGAGTGACTTTTCTCACACAAACACGTTAATGTGGCTAGAATCATATAAAGCTGAAAGTTCTGAAAGCAAAGCCTTGGTCTTTTTGGTAAAGGACTACCTTAGTTCTGTTCAAGCTGTTCTGTGATGCATGTGCTGTGAGTTCTTTGCTGCCCAGAAAAGCTGTCCATGGTTTTTGTGTGGCACATATGCAGTGAGAAGTTCATTACCTTGAGTTCTCTACAGTGTTGCTACTACAGAAATCTCATTTTTTCATTGAAGAATGGTTTTGTGGTTTTGTTAATAATTGAAAAGTCTTGCACGGAACTAGTAACAGCAATAAGGGAAGGGTAGCCTCTTGGTGTCTTGGTGAGAAGTTCTTCTACATAATTAAGTTTTGGCTGGCAGCATGGATTGGAGGAGCCTGTTGTTATTCTACTGCTATGGGAGCACGAAGACTATGGAAGGTCTCACTAGCATTGGATAAGTGAACTGACTTGCCCAGCTGTTAATTAAGGGTATGGAGATTATGGAAGAGACTCTTAAGCCCTAACAAAGGTGGCATCTTGGCAAAAGCCTAAACTGGAAGGAAAAAGAGGAGATTGTTTTCTAATTTTTTTTATTATCCTGGGATGAGCAAGGATTCTGGAACTGAGACTTGGTACCTTGTTCTGTCATTACATCCTCCACAAGGAGTTAGAAACAGAAGAGAATTCCCAATCCAACCCAAATTCACTTATTTTCTTGGTACTGAAATCTGCAAATACAAACTGATCTAAACTCTTGTTCTTGTTTTCTTTCTGCTGTCTTCCCCCTCCATTCCCACAAAACAAGCAAACAAACA
>WAAG01042291.1:0-10183 GCA_013390105.1 Tichodroma muraria | reverse complement strand
CGGCCAAACTACTACAGCATTGTTCAAAGAAAGGGCAGAGACTGTTTTTATTCTACCTTGTTGTCGCTGTTTTGCTCTTTATTTGTAAAGGTAAACAAGCCCAGAAGAGAGACTGAGCAAGAGCTGAGGATTTGGCCCAGTGGTGTTGCTGCACAGTTAGAGCCATGCCGTGGAGAGTTGCCCCAGGAACCCAGCTTCCTCCCAGATGAAAAGCCTGGGGGTGCCTTTGGGCTCAGAGATTGCTGGGGCACATGAATCACTGCTTTGATGGCTGTGGAAATATCGTGTCCAGCACCACTTCAGGAGGAAGTGCAAATCATGTGGACTGAACTGCACTAAGTGCAGGATGCTGAGGACTCACAACCTCATGCCAATGCAGAGCTACTTTGGAGGCCAACAGAGAGGGTTTTCACTCTCTGGAGAGGGTTGTGGTCCTGGAATCCTGCTCTACATAGGCAGCAAAGATGAAACAATCTGCAATAAAACCAACCTGGATGGTTATTTATGAACAAACTTGTTCAGTGAACAGCGTTGCCAAGGGCTAAGAATTAACGTAACAGGTGGTTGAACCCTTAAGTGTCCTGCTCAGATGCTTCCTATGACATTGATATCCAAAAATGTGGTTTAGACATCAGACTTCCCAGTGTTGGCTCTGTATAGACTGTGAGGAGCAGGGCCTGTGTTCAAACCATAGTTCACTGGCACCTCCCTAGGGTGTTCTGATGGCTTCTCTTTATGGACCACATAAGCAGGCAGGGTCTGGGCGTGCTGGAAAATAGGGCTTTGAATTGCTCATTACTCTCTCAAATGTAGACTCCACAGGAGGCACCAGTGACAGTTGTTGGTATCATAGAAAATTACCTCAGTATCATCTTAGTCACTTTTTGAGATGTTTGTCTAACCCAAGACAACCATTGGTCTGGACATAGGTTCATTCTTAAATAATAGTTTTCCACAAATAGAGGTCTAAAAGATATCCATGATTAAAAACTTAATTATTGCACAAACAACTTTAACTTAATTGCAAGCTCCAGCTGAACAGACCCACTGGGACATTAGGGAATTATAGCTAATGCAAACAGAACCCTGATGTGTTTCTTCACAATGTTGTGTTAAATAAAATCCTTGAATTCCTCCAGTGTTATTTTAAAGAATTGTGTGTGATAAGTCAACTTGGTTATGTGTGCTTGTGTGACAAACTGCCAAACATCCCACAGGGCAAATATGAAAAAACAACAGAGAAGTCATTCTGAAGAAATGAGACTTTATTGACTTTTTTCCCACTTTCAAAGGCCATCAATGACATATTGTTGAAGACCGTGATTTCACAATTTTATTGCAATTCCAGAGGGTGGGAGCAAAGCGAATCTCACGTCAGCATATCATCGATTGTGTGATTTTTCTTTTTCAAACCAAAAAAGAAACAAAGCAATTCAGAGAAGAGTGATGGAGAGCGAGGAAACAATGACAGTCCTTGATTCACTCCTTTCTGATGTCTATGACAGCTGGTGCTGGTCTGTTACAAGGACAGGATTCACACAGAAGAGGATATGATGGCAAAGTAAAATCCATCATCAGGGAAATGACTTTTGAGCAGATCAAGAAAATCTGGATCCCATACTTGGGCTGGTTTGGGGTGGGTTTTTTTTAAGCAGAGAAATAATAACTAGAGACACAGCTATCTAGTTAGTCTATAGTGGCATTTTTTTGTTGTTTTCTTTGCAGTTGCCAAATGCTGCTGTTCCAGCAGATCAAAACTGAGTAAGGGCTTTTACTCTGTGCCATATCATGTTTCTGTTTTGCAAATGGTATTCTTTAAGTAGAGAAAGCAGCGTATGGCAAACCCATTTGTACATGTAGGAGCACCCACTGCCCCAGCTGGGGTTCAGCAGCAAAGCCCCGGTGCTGTGCAGGTGCAGAGGAGCACAGCTGTCCCCACAGGCCTCCACTCATGCACAGCTGCACTGGCCTTCTCTAACCATGTGACCACAAAGATTTAGGGCCTGCTCTACCATCTGGTTCCTACCATCTTCTCCAAATCTTTCAAAGTCCCACATCACACATTCCATTACCAGAGGTCACCTTTGATAATTCTCTTTGCCATATGTCTCTTAGTTCAAGGGCTGGTTCTCTTTTTCCTCCTTGCTGTTTAGACTCCATATTGACACTATCACCATCTTTTTATCTATTGATACAAATTTTTACCTACTGGCAGTGTAGTTCCTCTGTCAAGGAACATTGTGGGCTTGACAACAGTGATCCATATCCTCCAACACCTTCAATGGCCTTGAGCTGTTAATTGTCAAGGACTACTGTGAATGACATCAGGGAGGATCTGGTGCTGATAATTTACAAAAGCACTAATTTTTGAATGCAATCTTCTAAGTGAGCTTGTGATGTGAAGAATAATGGAATAAGAGGAACTGGGGAGAGATGCATGCTGAGGAAGAAACAAGGGATGCCAAGAATGAGCATAATTGCAGGTGGAAGGGTAAAACTACAGACAAGCCAGGCAAAGAATAATGAGGTAGCTTGTACTAAATTACAGCACCAAGCTGTGAGTGAATTGTTGCCATGAAGTGGTGCCACAGGAAAAGCCAAACTGTGTGTGGGCTTTTAGAAGTTTTACTGATATTCCTGTTTCCAGATGTTGCTTCTCAGGATTTGGGTCCTGCTGGAGATGGGACAACATTAGTTCAAATGCTGACAGTCACTGATGCTTCTTCCTGGAAGGCTGCAAAGTGCTGTTTTTCTTAACGTTTCAAATGAAATGTCCTTGGAATGTCAATAAGTGTGACAGTGTGATGAAAAGGATTTACAGCAGACCTGCCTGGAATGTGTATGAGGGGACAATGACAAACAAGGAAAGAAGAAAAGGAAGCAGGGAGAGCTGTAAATGAGTGAAAATATAGGGTTTATTTATTAAAACAGAATTTAGTATCGCAGTAACAATCTAGTTGTTATCCATTACACCAGAATTTGTGTTATGTATCAGCATCTCCTGCAAGCATCAGAAACATCATCCTATTTCTCTTAGCAGTGGGAGCCTTTCTTTCCTGCTAGATTTTGAATCTGATTTCCAGATTATCTTAATTAGTTTCCAACTGAGTCTAGATATTGGAATGTTTCTTTCAGAGTTGTCCAAAATGAGCTTTTTCTTCTTTTCTTGGAGATTCACTTCTATTTCTGTATGGAGTTCATGAAGTTCCGAGTATTTAAGTTTTCTGCAGCTAACCAGTGTCAACGGCAGCTCCACACACAAAAGGCTTTGTACAAACAGATCCTTGGCCCTACTGCAGATGAAATGCATTAAATGACCTATGTGAAACTGCACAAATCAACAAGTATTTTCCAGTAAACTTAGAGGAAGGAGAATAACCTGGACAACTCTGACCAATTTTGCAGCTATTCCTGCAGTGAGAGTGGCTGATGAGAAAGGAAGTGAAGGATGGGAAGATGCATTGAGACACTTATCTCTGTCACGTCTCGATTAATATAACTGAAAGGCAGAAGCTGTAACTGAACACGGAGTCCTGTGCCAAAGCCTCTGACAGACACATGCTTTGACAAGAGCTGATAAGCCAAGCTGGTTTTGGTACACAAATATTGCTATGTATTATGTTTACCTAAGCATTAAGGAGGAAAAAAATTGAAGAGAAAAATGAGCTCTTCTCTGAGTTTAAAATATTAAACAGAAGCTAAAAGATTGGTTCTTAGCCCTAAAAAGCCTCCTTACATGAATCATGGATGAAGTGAAGACATGAACCATATTTAATATATCAGTTCCTAGAATGGGACTCTGGGCTTTTTACTATGGAAAAATGTTCCCTGAGAGTAATGGCTTTATCAGTGTGATTAGCACCATTCAGAGTATACTGCCTTCTGAAATCAGTGGTCCCTTGTGAGATGTCCAGGACAGTACTTGGCTCTTGTTAGTGGTTGTCCTTCCTCACGCACAGGTGCTTAAAACAAGGGAGAATGTAGCTGGGTGACATAGCTACCCATATGATGCCAGGATAGTTCATGGGACTGGATTTATCTGTATGCTGGGGAATGAGCTGATTGCTCTACTTTTTCATGAGATGATTTATTTTGCATTTTGGTTATGAATGTAATTCCTTAAGGGGAAAGACTTCCTGACTGCAGTTATGTTTGTGCTTGCTACAGAGCCACTCCCCATCTCCAAGTTTACCTTCCTAATGTTGTCAAGTTACTCTCAAATTTAGAATTCAAGCTTTGATGTACCAAAAATACCAGGCAGGACGCTCCAAAGTACAAGCAGTCTGAAGCCTGCGTAGAATCGCTGCCCTGGAGACTAGTGAATTAGGTGAGAAATTTTTTTAGAAAAAGATATGGAGTATTAGAGCTATATTTGGATGTTCTTTTAAAATCAGTGTCTGTCTAAGAATTGTAGCTCCTAGCACAGGCTTCATTGTAACTGAAAAATGGATCCATTCAGAGAGTTCAATCACACATATATCAGACAGGCTGACAGCTCACATTCTATTACCTTTCTTTAATGCTTCATTTCTAAGTTATAATTATTTTAATGGGTGATTATTCTATTTTTGAGCAGTTTAAGGTATTTCTGATATGGGTAAGCAGGTGTAACTTTTAAAAACCTTTGCTTCATAGAAATCTGCTCTATAATTGATCATATCATCTCTGTGATACAATCCCTAAAAAATGATCTGACTAAAACCTATCATTTTATCTCCTTTGAGATACATGTATTCATTAGACAAGTTTCTCCATTCTCTTTTTAATTATTTGTTCTGGCACTAGAATCTTTGGTGGCTGTTTCAGAAATAAACCTGTTGTTCAAAAACTCCCAGTAGAAACTGTGGTGAATATAATTTCATTATACACAGAACAGAAAACATTCTATCTGCTGAACCCTTTGTGGTCTACTGGGAGAGTCCTGGAACACAGAGAGGAAAATGCCTCCTTTTATGGGTTGCAAATTGGATCATATCTAAGTTTTAATTTTGAGCTGAGACAGCAGTGCCAAATGAGTCACTGGCCAGATGAAGAGATGAAGAAAANTTTTTTTTTTTTTTTTTGTCAGCCTTGCCCTGGCCCTTTTTTGCATGCAGGACAAAAATAAGAACTCTAAGCCTCCTTCATTCCTCAGGAAACCATGGAAAGCAACTGTCTGGGCAAAGAAGTTCCTGATTTGGGGGTCAGTGCATGAGAAAGAAAGGCATAGACATGAAAGCTGTTCACACCAAGTCTGTCAGGAAAGAGATTCAGGATAGGGTACTGTCCCTGCCAAGCAAACTGCAATGAGTGGATACCCAAGAAAGAAAAATATCTGCTTTTCAAGGACCACCATTGCAAGGAAAGGCTCTGGAGTTACTGGTGCATCTGCTTCTCATGGTGAAGACTGGTGTGGGGGTGGATACATCTGTGCTGGATGTTTTCCCACTTACTGCAATTATGAAGAGGGGATTACCTAAAGACTTTCCCTATTATGAATGGTGACAAAGGCAGATGTACCAGTCAGTGATGAACACATGGGGAAAGAGGAGATTCTGCAAAACACCGTGTTCCCTCCTTACGGTCATGGGGTAGGAAGACAGATAGGTCAGGATCTGGTCTGGTCCTGATCCTTATGACCCCAAGAGGGTGGCTGGAAGGAGGCAAGGCAAGTTGTGGTAAGGAGAAGAGTATATAGTTTTCAGATACAATATAAAACAAATCGAATCCCGACATTTTCTTTAGCTAATTCATGAATGTACATACCATCACCAAAGAATAAATTCTCTCAAGAGGCCTGTGGTGTCCAAAATATCCATAATGTTTTCCTATTCTGTCTACTCTCATATTCGTGATGAATATATATATATATATGGCACAAATTTGTGATAAACTGGAATAAATGTGCTGGTAAGAAAGGACACAGTAGTCACAGTAGGACACAGTAAGCCAATAATACCTTGTGTGTGCGACCGGCTACTGCTAGACAGATCCTGATAGTCTTCATCACTGTTTCAATGCGCTCTGTGAACAGGAAGGTCTCCAAGTGAGGTGACTAAAGCTGCAACCTTTGGGGAAAGTCAGCTTTCTTCTGGCAGTCCAAAGACAGACTTTAAGGGATTAAAACCAGTATTAGGATAAACTCCACGAAGTGTGGCTGGCTCAGAACTGTGTGATACTGGTCAGACATGAAACAATATTATGTGCTGGTCAGGTGAAACAAGTCAGCTCCTCTTCTTTGACAAGAACATGAGAATGTTTCAGCCTGCATGGTTCTTGGATGAGCAGAAAGTATATCTTTGTCAGCTCTCCAGGAGGATGGGTGAACTTTTGTCTGCATTCCTAGCTGAGACTCATTCAGTGTCCTGAAGGGCAGAGCTCCTTTGATCGTGTTTCATCAGTCTGCTTTGCTGAGCAGGTTTCAGCCAACTTTTGATCTGTGGCTGGTAACACTCTCCTAATAAGCCAGCAGTCAGTTCTGCAATCATTCAGCCTCTGGCTTCAGGCAATGGGCTTCTTGAGAGGGCACCTGCTGTGGCAAGAGTCTTCCCCTGGGCTGCCAGGACCACAAGCTAATTACCTCGTCCCTCACATCTGGATTCACTGCACTCCCCGTGAGAGCAAGCTGGGACAACCTGACCGGAAGAACTGCTTGTGGTCAGCTGTGAGAGCTACACAGAAGCCTGTGGTGATATTTTTCTCTCTCTGGGACAGTATTCCTGAAATATATCACATCAGCCCAGTCTCACCTTCTTTCTCAGAAGAAGATCTCCTCTTTCAATGTCATGGCATTGGCAGATTTTGCTGGCAGAAAAGAGGTGAGGTTTAAATAGAGCTAATGATCGTCTTGTAACAATTCCTCCTATGCCCACCATCACTTCCTTTTCTGCGCTTCAAGGTACCACAGTTCAAAGGTTGCCAGGTGCCAACCATTTTGGGATACCTTTTTTATTCCAAATAAGTTGGTCACACCCAGATAAGAGTTCAGCTCCATGGTGATGCTCTGTAGATGTCCTCAGCTGGCTCTTGCTGGGGGAGTATTGGACATGGAAATGAATGCTTTCTCATGTGAATCCACATCTGCTTGCATTCAGATGAGTCCGGCTCTTTGAAACAGTCACGGCATTTTGGTCAGATGATCACAAAGCATCCAGACAATAAAGCCATGCACTACAATGTGGTGAAGGTCATGCTTATGAATATTACAGTGGGTGGCTAATTGTCTTTCCAAATGTCTTAGATGCAAAAGAAATTTCAAAGAATAAATATCTGAGCTTGCACCTTCAAATGCAGCTGGTGGGTTTTTGGAGAGCAGCTCAGACATAAGGAAGCGATACCCACAAAATACCATTCACTTTAGCATGTTCTTGGCACCAAGTTTACCTGGCCAAGTGTATGCCCGGCTGCTAGCCTAGCTAAAGGTTGTGTTCCAGCTTTTCCTGATCTCTGAGTAGTCAGACATACCCAGAGGACTCTGCCACCAGCATGAATGCACCCACCAGCCAGGAAGCACACAAACAGTTCACCAGCTGGGACCATGCCATGGCCCATCACATTTCCTGAGCTTTATTTCGCAGAGTTAATTTTGAGGAATATCAGATAGGCTTCCAGAAGAAATAACCTACAAAGAAAGGATAGTTCCCCTAATTTTTACCGAGTCCTCTGTGTGAGAAGTGGAGGAATGTGCAGAAAGGAGAATCTGAGTATCACTGAAACTGCTGGGCATGTCTGCTTGCATTGGTGTTAGTGATTTAAGTCTTGTGACAACAAAACACAACATTGCAGCTCTGAATGGGGCTGTGTGCTGCAAGGCAGCTCTTCTGCAGGACCTGGAGCTGTATGAATTCTGTATGTTCTCCATGTACCATACATGGAGCTGTATGGAGCTTGCCTGCTGGCCAGCCATGGCTTGCCTTTAGCTTCTCAGCTTCAGTGGGGATTTTCATTAAGCCTCCGTCATGGCTGGTTCTTCAGCTAAATTACAGCTCAGCAGCACTATTTAAAAGGTGTTAACTCAACACATGTCTTCCAGTGTGGACACCATCTCAAACCATGCTTATGACCTGGATACTGATTCTGGCTGTGTGGACCTCTTTGGTACATGTAATTGCCTGCCAACAGGGCAGAGTGTGTGCTGAGCCAGAAGAGATTTGTACATCTTCTCAGGAGTATGTGTTCCTGTCATAGTCCTGAAACAGACTGTACTTGCTCAGTGTGAAATCTCTCTATTCCAGTGACTTACTCCCTCTTCTCCCAACAGTCAGATGTGTGTCTAATGGCCCTTGTGTCCTTTATTACCTCAGCCACTGGAATAAGCAGCTACTGCTGTACCAGATGCATACAAAACTGTTTGATTTTGCCTTACAGACCGTACAGACTAAAAACAGTACAGAATGTGTTTAGCTTGTTTGGAAAAGCTGCTGCGGTGCAGCTTATTGCTGATACTTCTTTAACTGTTGGCATCAAGTAATAACATGTTTGACGTTTCCTAGGGGACTACTGAACCCTGCAATGCCGCCTGCTGCTTCTCGGAGTTCTTGGTTTGTGTATCTGCTGTAATTGCTTTCCCTGGCATCAAATCAGTGTCAAGCTACAGCCTCTCTGACACCCAGCAATCTCTCTCACAAAAAATAAAAATAATTCCTGTAACATTTAATCATGAAATCTGCTGGTGAATTCTCTGTGCTGGGATGGGATGTGCAGGGCTGTGAAAGTTTTGCCAATAGAATCAAATTCGTAAAAAAAAAAAATAAAAATAAAAAAAATCCTCCCTCTTATGAAATGTTAATTCAAGTTGCCAGCTTCAGCATTCTAGGCTTTTGTATTTTCAAAGTCATCAGCTTGAAGGAAAACACATTTTCAGCTCTTGGCCCACCAAATACAGAGCAGAGCTGTTCTCAGAATTTGTCATCCTGATCCTTGGCTAGACTGCTTGAATCTTATTTTCCATTTGGTCTAATCATCCCCAGCCTTGAAATAAATTGTTCTGGAGTCAGCATCTGGCAGTGGGAGGACCCAGACCTCAGGGCCATTGTTAGAGCTGGATTCCTGCAGAGAACATTTACAGAACTCTCTCATTCTCTTCCCAAGTTTTTTCCCCCTCCTGTCACCACAGAACATTTTCTCGTTTAAATAAAAGCTGCCCATCTGCTCTGGTCTCCACAGTGTGCTTCTACTCGGCTTTTAGCAAACTAGCCTGAGGAAGTGCCATGCTTTCTGGGAAAAATCCCAGCAAACCCCCTTCTCCACTAGCCAATAAATCAAAGCCCACACTCCAGCACCCTCTGGCAGGAGGGAGCAAAGATGGTATTTCTCCAAAGGGGGAAGAAATCCCAGGAACACAGAGAATAATAACAAGAGAAGACTTGTGATTGGGCATTCCTCAGCAACAACAGCGTTTTAGAAGCTTTTGCCAGAGCCACTTAGGACATGCTGGGGAGTTGTAGTGAGGTTCCTGCCACGCAGTGCTCAAAAGCCAGTGATGCTGAAGGGAGCAGCCTCTCTCAGCTGCTGTAGTCCTGAGTGGTTACTTCACAGTACATAGTACCACATGTGAAATAAAATGGAAAATAACCCCAGTGAAAAAGGGAAGCCATTCAGGAAAAAGAAACAGCACAAGGACCTGCAGGCTCTGTGGCAGACACCACAAACAGAGATAATGTTCGTCATTTGGAAGGAGATGCAAAACCTGTGGTGTCTCCAACATTTTGCAGCATTGACAGAGGTTGCCAGTAGGTGCAGAGCACATATGGGTGATCAGCCCCAAACCAAATTGGATATTTGTTTATTTAAAATTGGATACAGATGCTCACACTGGTGTGGCGCTAAATACAGTTTTATCAACACTGGAAGCAACACCATAGATAAGACAAGACATGCAGTAAACCCTAGAGACTACACAAACTGATCTTTAAAAGGAAGGGTGTGAAACGCAAACTCAGGTAAGTACCAAAGTGAGTGTGAATTTGTTACATTCACGAATGTGTATGTGCAGGAAAGAGTCTGTTATTTGGAAACATGCTGAATTTCAACAGAAGGGATGGGCACTAAAGAAAGAGGAGACTGAAAGAAGGGAGAGATCAGAACTCCCTGATGGAGAGATTTTAAAGGATTCCTGTAAATGTGTTGGAGTGATTTCACTACATGTAAAGGGAATGTTTTCTTTAGGATATGTCGCAGCTCACCGGAGCCCAGGCTAGCTCTT
>WAAG01042260.1:1321-14065 GCA_013390105.1 Tichodroma muraria | reverse complement strand
TTTTTCTGGGGTCCAAACCCTAAGTATTATATATGCCTTCTTTTGGAAAAGCAGACACTGACAGGGATCATAGAGATGTGCCCATTGATTATCTTGAAAAGACTGCTTACTGATTCTTTCCAAAGAAGATAGAAAGTGTCTTATTCAATGACTAAATATAATTAAAATAAATTCAATAAAACATAAATAAAATATTATGAATAAAAATTACCAAATAGTTAATTGAGAGCTAAATCAGTATGTATTTCTGAATATAGGCCTCATATCCTTCTTGTAAGTCACTCAATCTATGAGTGATCTGCAGACAGGAGATCAAAAACACCTTTTGAAGTATATTGGTTCTCCTATCACCCTTATGAACTCTGCCTCATATAGAAAAGTAATATTAAAACCTGAATACACAGTAGGGAAGCACCATTTCTGCTTTGCAGATGGCCAGCTGAGACATGAAGATATTAAGTGATTTTTCCAATGTCAAACAAGAAACTTGCATCAGAACTGAGAAAATCTAGGCCTTCTGAGTTTTGGCTGATTTCCTGAACAATCAAACTATTCTTCTGTTCTGGCATGAATAAACCTCTGCTTGCAGATTGGATTGGTGAAAGCATCAGTTCAACATGGGATGAAAAACAAAAAAAGAGAAGAACTATCTGACACAATACAATATAATCTGTACAGCAGTTTTCTTCTCCAAAATTATACCCCGAAATCTCAAAGTTAAATAACACAGTAATTAAAAAAAAAGAAAAAAAAAAAGGCAAAAGAAAAATTAAGTATCTTAGACAGAGAAAAAAAGATGTTTCAACTGAGGCATGAAAATAAATGTAGATAATAATTATCACTTATGCAATGCTTTTTATCTTCAAAATGCTGTAAAAATATTACTTTAAAAATCCTCACAACACCTCAAGAGGTGGGAAAATATTAAGCATAATGTAATAAGTTATATCCTCATATGATTTAAACCAATTTTCATTTTAGAAAACCAAGTTAAAAAGAAGGTTGGGAGGCTAAAAGTTTGTTTAAAGCACCTGAGCTGGCTACATTCTACAGAAAAACCTCCACTACCACCTAAGAGGACTGTGGTTCTCACATACATGAGTCAGCTTTAATTAACCCAGTTCAGACTAGCGCAGTCTCGGCAGCCAGGGTTCAGCAAGACTTCACAGCCTAGCCCGAACTCCAGGCAAATCCTGCAGGATTTGCAATCCTAGCCTGGATTGCAGGCAGTGGGATGGGGTCACTCACAGGGTATGAGCTGGCTCATTAAAAACTGAGTACCTTGTACAAAAGGCCATCCTACAGATCCGACGTGGTGGCACAGGCACATCCAAGGCTGGGGATGCAAGGCTGGGGATGTAGAGCTGCCTCCGAAGTTTTCTCCTTTGGCTCAAAGGCAAGTAAGCAGGCACACACAGAGGCTGTTTTACACACGATGGAGCTGCAGTGGAGATGGAGCTTTTCCACCTGCAGAGCCTGCCAAAATAATGTAAAAGGGCAAAAGGGAAGGTGGTAAGTCTAATCAAAGACAAGGTTTTGAGCTGAATAAAACACTTAACTGCATGGAAAATTCCATTAGGTTGATTAGATACTTGCCTTAGGGCCCTCTTAAAACACCTGTTAAAAAAAAAAAAGATAGCTATTGCAACGCGGCTTAGAAATATTGGAAAAGCAGGAAATGGAGCTTATTAGAGCTCAAATTAGATCCAAGATTTATGTGAAGAACAGTTGGCCTCTTTAAAAGGCCTGCTTAATCCCTAGATGGTTTTTATTGTTTCTATTATTATTATTTATTTATACAGTGCCATAGGTATACATGGCACTTTACAGACAAATAAAAGAAAACATGGGTCCTTCCCCAGAGAGTTTACAGTACCTAATCCAGCAAAGAGTTAAGAACATGAGTAACTTCATTTGCAGGACTAACCTCCCTTGGAACCAATGAGATTTTTCAAAAAATCAATTTATTGACATGATTATCTCTTCCAGGTCAGACCCTCTCATCTCAGACATTCAGTCTGAAGCCACAGGTGAAGAACCCAGTTAACAGAATAACTACTTGAGCTAGGCACTAACTTCTGCTGAGCAAACCTTACAGTAGGATTTTGTTCCAGGTAAAGATTTTGTTCCATGGTAAAGATAAGCCAAAGCAAAGAAGGAGGGAAGCTAAGCAGTTTCTGTACTGGTAAGCTGGCTTCAATGAAAGTCTTCTAATGGTATTTGTAATACTTTCTCAGTTGAGACAGAAAAGTTAGTCAGTGAGTGAGATGGCTTGGTGCACACCAGGGAAACCGGATGTCGTGTTCCTCCTTACTGCACCCCAGTGTGACAGGGCTGGCTCTCAGGGGCGACTGAGAGGGACAGAGCTCTCTATCTGCACTCTGAGGCTGCTGAGTTGGAACCTACAGCACGTGCATTGCACCTCAGCTGGAAACTCCAGTAACAGTCTATGGAAGTGTGTTCTTCCTTACTTTGCAAAAGAAGCACTTCTGGTTCCCGTTAAAACCCCCACTATTCTGTTGTGTTTTGTCTGGAAGTTGAGGGGATCCTGCTCTGCTCCTTACTGTCCTGATGCCCCTATTTCTGTGAATGGAAAATTGGAGCTACCTCAAGCCACTTCTCTTTTGGAGGGTAGTAATGACTACTCCAAATGTGCAACCCTATTTGCCTGCATATAAACTTTTAATAATGTTCATTAAACTTTATTAGAATTGTTCGTGCAGCCAGATCAGGGTTACAAATTAAAACCTCAATCCTGCAAACACTTATGGAGCTTTATTCATGTAACCAAAAGGAAAAATTTCTCTTTCTATACTGAGACACTTAAACAGAATCTGAAATGTAAATACAGTGCTATTTATTTTCTTATCCTCTGGCATTAAGGTTAAGACCATGCAGGCAGGAAAGAAATTATATGTTACTGGTGTTTAAAAAACGAGAACTACTCCGCAACCTTTTTGAAACTGCATTTTTAAAAAGAAATCACATGGAAGAAAATTTCTCTTGCAACAGACTTAGAAAAGTCAGTGAAAAAAGTGAACTATGACTGTAGGTGCATAATGATGCACAGAAGTGCTGCCCAGAGGAGACACCGAAGTCTCTAGAAGTGTTGCAAGGAACTTTATGGGTAAAAGATCAGATCAAATCAGAGCTTGATACAAGAATTCAGTGAAGCTGGAAAGAATTTTCCCATTGATATGCTTTGAATCAGATGCAGTGACCAACAAACTGCAGGACTAAAGGTAAAGGAGCAGCCATAAAACCCAGAAAGAGTTTTTAAAGAAAGCAAGAGCATTGGCTTTATGAGTGTCATAAAGCCAAGGTCAAACTCCATCACCAACACAAGTACGTGTGGGAGAGAATTATACCTCTTTTAATGCTAAGTACAGTATTTATGATTATTTATTTATCTTGGAACAAAAGGTAAATTAATCAATTTATTTTAAAAAGCATGGTTTTATTCCACTGAGTAATTTCTTTTGAAAAAGAAAAATGTTTCCTAAGCCCATTAGCAGTTAAACCTGATTATTTTGCTGTTGTTGTTTCTATCTGAGGCTGAATATCATTATTCATGCATAATCTGATTTCAACTGATTCCTTGTTTACAATTTTTTTTTGTTCATTTTCTTATATAAGCAAGAATTAATATACTCAGGAATGAAAGAAATATGCTTTACTGTCTTTTATTACAATTCTTTGGAATTTGCCATACATCATCTTTAACTCCAAATGACTTTCAAAACAGTTTGAGGAAAACACAAATAAATACACATATAAACAAGGAAAAAATACACTGATAGGAAAATTATTTAAGTACAAGCTTGCATATAGGTACATTAAGAATGTGTAATATAAGCAATGCAAATATTGAGCTGAGCCCAAATTTTTGAACAAGCAAAAAAGAATTACTTAAAGTTCATTCAGCCCAGGGGATAAGCAAAATCAGAGCAGTGCCCCAGAGTCACCACCTGCTCCCTGACAGCAACCAGATGTCAAAAACTCAGCTCTTCCACCTCGTTCCCTGCCTGCAGAGGACCCCTGCACGATGAGCTCCCTCTTCTCTAAATGCGAGCACCCTCCAGTGTGCACACCCAGTAACATCCACACACCCAGTAACATCCACACCCAGCAACATCCTCACCACACCCAGCAACATCCTCACCCAGTAACATCCACACACCCAGCAACATCCTCCCCACACCCAGCAACATCCACACACCCAGCAACATCCACACCCAGCAACATCCACACCCAGCAACATCCTCACCACACCCAGCAACATCCTCACCACACCCAGCAACATCCCCACCACACCCAGCAACATCCCCACCACACCCAGCAACACCCACACCACACCCAGCAACAGCCACACAGCCAGTAACATCCCCCTATCCTGGGCTCTGAGCCCGTTGGAGCCCAGGGCTGGCAGCCTGGGCAGCAGAGGCTGCCACTGACAGCAGCGCTGCTCCCTGCCCGTGCTAGGGGAACCATGGACCGCTACAGAGAGCTGGCAATCCCGAGAGAATAATTCACACGAGAAATGCAGTGACATTTCAAGGCTTGTCTGCAGATCCATCCTCTTTAACTCTACCCTTTAAACCTGAGCTTTCCTGTCCTCACCCTAATTCCCTCCTGCTATTTCCCTTACACACTTTTCAATAGTTCTGTATCAGTGAAGGTCTCATAACACCTTGAATCAAAACAACCTGCTTGATTCTTTTCTTTTTGACTTTGTCATAATTTTTTATCACGGGGAGTCACAGAGCCTGCAGCCTTTCATCATATACAGGCAGGCAGCTCCCCTGATACGTTAATTGTAAGGAAAAAAGGACAAAAACATTTCCCCCTGCTCAAGTACAAAAAGATATACGTGCATATGGGGCACACTAAGACTCAAAAGGCTATGACCCACGCAACGCACTAACATTTATTCCTGAGTTCTCATTAGAATATAATGTTGCTACTTCTTTTTATTTTGAATTTTCTGTATATGGAATGACAAGCAAAAATTTAATGTTCAGAATGCTGAGACTATTTATCCTGCAGTAGTTAATAATACTCTTTCTTTCTCATTTATCCTTCATAATAATTGTCTTCTTCTTGGCAGCTAGATTGATTTTTATTTATTTTTACAATTAAAAAAAAATATATTTGCAGTTCTCATTGACTTTTGCCTACATGTAATAGTATATTTTGTGGCATTTTAACAAATTAAATTTCACATGGTCAATTTTTCCTAACTGTAATACTGCAAGAGTAGTTCTCATATTCATGTACAGGAAAGATGAAACAGATATAATAACTCTAGAGGTAGTGACTGGGTTGTAAAGTTTGACCTTATGAAAGAAGTAATATGATAACCATTCAAAACTAAACTGTTGGAAATCTGTGGTATTTTAGGGCCTGTCACAGTGTCCATCTGAATGCTGCTCACAAATATAAAAGCTGTCTAACCCGTCTTGCAACTAAAATTAAAGTTTATTCCAAATAGTCTGTTCACAGAGCCAGATTCTAAGGGCAGCTGTGACTTGGCAAAACCCAGGTGAGATCCATATTTTCCATTTCAGAATTTCTCTTTCAACCTAAGGTTTAAAAATAAATAAAAGTTTTTATAGTAAATTTGTTTATAATTAAGAGAATACACTTGCCATCTAAATATCTGATCTGCATCACAAGAGGCTTTGCTGGGAGCACCTCCCAATGTGTTGAAACTAGTCCTACCTTCCAGTGAAAACTCCAGAATTTCAAAGGTATCTCTGTGCCCAGATTCCTCAAAATTGCCACCTAACGTCTTTCATCATGTTGACTAAAATCTCAAAAAATGTTTTTTTACTGGTGGATTAGTTTTGATGCACTTAAGTAAGCACTTAAGAGCCTTAAGTAATACATCTGCTTTGCAACCTGAACCATGTACTCCAACAAGAGCAATGATGTTGACCACACTTTACAGCCAAATACAGCCCTGCAGGTGAATCTGAGGGATACACAAGTGTGTCTGGAGGCAAATCAGTCATATAAAAGTCAATATAAACACACAAAAAATATAAGAAGAAAAAACTCCCAGGGAACTTACTAATAGCTTTCTGCAACCTGTCTTTTACATTTAGATTAATCAATAAAGAACCATCACTAATTAATGTTTATGTTATAATTAAATGAAATTATATTATGAATATTAAATAATGTTAATTATTTAATATGCAATATGTAATAATGTTAATGTAATATTAAATAATGTTAATGTTTAGGCACGTAAGCTTCAAGGCTCTATTTCTCAATTACACAATTTTCTTAGATTTTATCTCTACTCAAAACACCCTACTTGTTAATTCATGCCTAACATGACATTTTGAATGAGGGACTTGTATTCTAAACCAGTCAGGGAATCCAATGAAAATGGAATAATCATATTTTAACATGTTTTCAAGAGGAAAACTCAGCTTACTTCTAACTCTAGAACTGTGACCTGGTTCCCCGTTCACTAACCCCTCTGGCAGGCACTGGGGACTGCTGAGAAGTCCCACCAAAGCCTTGTCCTTTCCAAGCTGGACAAGACCCAAGACCTGAGCCACTCATGGTGGCCCTTTGCTGAACCCTCTCCAGGATTTCAGTGTCTTTCTTGTTTCCTTTGCTATTATTATATTATATATTAGTACTAATACACTACAGCAGCTACCCCGAAGTGATTGGCAAAACAGGATCCCAGAAGTCAGTGTTGTCTTCTGATTAAAAAGATGTTTTTTCTCGGCAAATTCTAGCTTGAAGTCTATCAGTGGCACACTGTATTTCTGAGTTTTCTCATTCTTACCTTTGATATTTATAATGTCTCCCCCTCTTCTAGACATTTATCAACTTATTCGCTCACAAGTCACCTGAAAAAAATATTTGACATAGTAACATTGTTGTACTTAGGAGTATTAGAAATAATGGAGAGATGGTACTTATTAAAATACGTTCACTGACTTGAACTGCATAGAACAGGCATAGTTAGAGAATAATTCCCATTCTTTTTCTCCCAGGAGCAACACTGCATATTCACTTTTGGTTTCAGTTCCAAATTGCAGGAATGTTCAACAGAAAAATGCACCTATTTTCAATTATGGAACTATTCTGTATTCCTGACTGCTCTTTTCCAGTGGTTTAAGTTAACTGCAGCAGAGAGAGGCTGGATGGGAGCGGTGAGAGATGACATCACATCTGTCTGAATTAACAAGTTTACAAACAACTACACTAAGTTCAGCAGAATGGATCAACAAAGGAGCAGAGCTACTCTTTCCCATAGCTTCCCAACATAAGTCACAAGGATTCCAGCCTTTTGAAAATTCTCCTTTAAAGCAAGACTAATTAATTTCACATTCTTGTTTCTTTTACATGTTAATACCTTTTATAGGTCCTTAACCTGAACAGTTATCTAACTTTTTAAGTTTTAATGTGTCATATGTCTTTAATAAATCACTTCTAGCATTGTTTCTTCCACCTTATTTCACTCTTATGCACACTGTACGTTCTTCTACACATACAAATGCTGTGCCTTCTCTCTCTATAAATTATAAAGGATTGTCTATATTAAAGATGTTCCTCTGTTTTATTTTATTTCACTGATTAATACTTTCATTCATTGACCACGTAAATACTTTGAATTCAACCAAAGGAAATAATCTCACAACTGAACAACAATAATTTCAGTTTTTACATGTACAATGAAAACTATTTTTTTAGTATGCATCATGTTTAGAGCAGAGAAACTGAGTCTGGAAAAATAAGTTCCATCCCTGGCTTGGTTATCAACTTCTTTTTTTTATCTTGACTCTAGAAAAGACCCTCAGTCTAAAACTTGGTGCTCAGGGTTCCTCACTATTTGATTCCAATCTGCTGTGTGAAGGACTGAAGCTGCCCTTCAGACACCCTCAGCACAGCAACCTGACAATGGCAGAGTGTTTTGCCTCCTGCCAATCCAGAGGAACTGGAGAAGAAATTTATCTGCACTATGTTAAAGAGCCACTGAGAATAGTTAAGAAGCATATTTTCTAGTGTTTGGGTTAAGGAATTGGCTGGACAAGAGCCAGGATTAAAAGAACTGCAAAAACTCAGGGTTGTAGGTCTCAGCTGATAGTCCACAGGTTTGGCTTTGTTCAAAACAACCCTGAATTTTGGCAAAATCTAGGTTCAGCCTCTTCAAACTTCATTAACAATTTCAGTGACCTGATTGTTACAGAAACATCACCAAAGCAGCATGCACAAGGAAGGAAATGTGATGTGAGGAAAGATAAACGACTTTTGACAGATGAGCTTCTTGATCAAGCATATGCAAGTAATAAAGGGTAGTTTTAAGACTTATGTGACCTGGTCTGACAAGAGTTGGTGAGTAAATCCCACTGGTATCTCAGAGAGGAATCTGTAAGAAACCCCTTATTTGTGAACGTTTTGAAAGTAGACTAAAAAACTTGTCAAAGTCTCAGTTTCTAGCACTAAGAAAAACTAAAGAACCGGACCTGCTCCCTGTAACTGTTTTCCTACTTCATTTATTTTTCCTTCCAAAGGCTTGGGCTTCAGCTCCCCTCTTTAGATAAACCATATCAAAAACAGGTGGGGGAGCACATAATTGCCACAGCAGATTGTGCAAACTTGTTCTCTGAAGGGAACCTGGCATCAACCCTGCTAAACAGCTCGTTGGACACTATGGTCTGGCTTTTTGCGAGCCCTCCGAGACTGCAATGTCAGAGGGGACAGATTTAAGTTTAACATTTATCTATTGATATTTGGTAATTTTTCTTTACCAAAATTAGGTGCAAGACTGCCAAGTCCTCCAGCCCATACTTTTCCCTACACTTGCTGCTAAGAAAAGAAAACTACGCCAGATCTTTGGCTGATACAAATGAGAACAGCATTCATGTCTCCAGGGCAGAGCTACAAATTGAAATTATGGAGTAATTAGTTCACAATATTGTGATGGCTCATAAAGAATTCTTACAAATTAAATGAATCACAAGTGGTCTTATTTCTTCTTATTTTTTTAAAATACTTCTAACAAATTCCTTAGATTCACAATGCTTCTAGGTGCCTTTCCTGGTCCTTAGAATTCCGGGGGATTGTAACAAAAAGGAAAAACTTCAGTAATTTTTCAATGATGTGGTAATACATCTTGGTATATCTAATGGTGATATAAGAAATGATGAAACTGAAGGGTATTTTCAGTATTAGTCAATATAGGTCTCAAATTTTATTTTCTACTTCTACAGCTAATTTTCACAGTTCCACACTGAAGAGTGTAGAGGATAGGATTCTTATAACAACACTTTAACACCTTTTGGTATATAATTATTCATACAGTATTTTCATAGCTGACAGAGGAAAACAGGAACAGATTTTTCTTTATTTTTCCCTTCTAACAGGAAAACTGAGTAAGAATAAAATACTTTTTCCTAGAGTCATAGATTAAACTGGATGAAAAGCAGGAGTTCTTGGATCTGTTATCTCCTTGAGCTCAGATTGCTAAACCCTTTTTTCCTGAAGCCAGTCAGGGCTGTTGAGATATTGTGGACACTTATTCTGTTTTTTTGGTAGCACTGCTAATTCTGTGCTAAGTGGTAGGATTTAAATGTATGACTTTTACCACTGCTGCCCATATATTGATCTTTGAAGTCCTTATTTTTGTTTATAATTTGTTAAAATATATATCAATTATATAATTGAAGATATCACTTATAAAATCAGTAATATCACATAAAATTACCCCTCTTTGAGAAGAGATCTGTTCCACTAAAAAACGCAAATGGAGTCTAATGACATAACTTTGTAAAGGAGCCCTCTCAGTGTTAACGTGCAAATGACACCAAGAAATTAGAATTCTTTAATACAAGCCTTCTGCTTTACTGGTGCCATTAATGTGCCCCGCTGTTCTCAGAAGTGACAGAGAGATGGGAGGGAGGGAGGGGCACATCATGGTCCTGTGGCACTCAGATCCTCGAGCTGGCCCCACCCCAGGCACCTCCAGGGCCAAAAGCAGCTGGTTCAGAGAGAACTTGTACCAAGGATGGATCCGGGGCTAGCCTGAAAATCACATTCACCGTTTTTGTATCAGACTGGTTGCTGCTGCCCAGACTGCTCCTGTGTAATTTGGAGGATAATCTGAGCCAAATGAGGAAGATATTTGCATTTTGCAAATGACTGGCAATAGTCTAAACAAGAGATTAAGATGACTATAAAATTTCTTTGCTCCTTCACCAGAAACAACTGTGTTTATATTTATCAGAAATCTCTTATGTGAACATCCATTTTTAACTGAAACTGTTCTACCATATGGATCAGATATTTTGTTTTCTCAAAAAAAACCCCAAAAAACCCACAGTTAATTTACGATAGAATATTTCTTTGACTATTTCTAGAGAATGATGGGGAAAACTGGTAACCATAAGGTTTTATCTCTACAAAGAGAAATTGTCAATACCTGTTTGCTGCAAAAGATCTGAAATTGGAGCCAGTAAGCTCAGGTACATATACCTGAAGGTGAAGAAGGTGTAGATCTCAATCTGCAAAACTATAAGCTTTTCACTTCAGCTGCTCTTGTCATTTTATTCACGAGCTGTAAGTTAAGAGACATTTAGAAATAGCAAATAAATTGTTATTTAGGACAACTAACATTAATATAATGAGAAAAAAATCTTAATTTAGATACAGAACTAACAGACCTGAAAGGCAAAATGAAATGGATCTATTTCTAACACACTAAACCCCTTGCTATTGTTCTATCAATATGGTGATTAAGCTTTATCAGCCATACAGTGATAGTGGTCCTTATTTATTTTTTGTGTTGTCAAAAGTTTTTAAATGAAAAAATGTAAAAGTCACAATAATTAAAGGAAATGGTAAAAGTTCATCTCTGTGAAATTAAAATTAATAAAAATAAGGAAGAAAAAAAAGGAAAGAAGGAAAGAAGAAAGGAAGGAGTTTAAAACCTAGATGTTTAGACAGTCCTACAAGCCCCCTTGTGACCTTACTCTGATATTTAACAAAACATTAATCTTCTTGCCAGCAATTATAAAGAATACAGTGATGTAGCTGGGGCTCAGTGAGTGAGTAATAGTAATTCCATTGTTCTCTTTTATTTATGCCTTGGCTGTACCAGGCAGATGAGGTAAGTTAGGGCTTTTTATATGTTATTATTCTGAACTGGCAATACATAAAGGCTGATTACACAAATATCTGTCTGTTTCTGAAACACTGTTTCACACCTCCTTCCAGCTCATGATCAAAGCGTTTCAACATTTTATTATGAAATCATGAATCCCTGCTTAGTTTGCATATGAATTATAGACTTTAAAAAAACCACCACACTGGTGTACAACAGTGACAGTGCCTTTTGAACCAAGGAACAAAACAAGGTGTTACACATTACTTCTGGAAGGCAATGACTTGCTGATTAATTCTGTTTGTTGGAGCACAGTCCAACCTCCCCAGTGAATACATAAGCCTTGAGACTAAAGACATTTTTTTTTGTGAGCAGGCTAGTGATTTTTCCCTCTTGTAAGAAAGCAAACTCTATTAAGAAGTTGAGAAAATGTTGTCATGTAGCTGTAACCAAAACAAAACTACAAGAGCTTCCCTCTGCTTTTCTGAAATGCAGTAGCCATTCAAAAAATGGAAAATAATCCAATTGTCCAGTTAATAGCATCCCACTGTACAAACTGTTGCATTCTGAAAGTTGCTGAGTGGGTTCCACCCATGTGCATAAAGCACATCAAAAGAAGACAGTGAAGCAGAGCTCCCTAAGCCATACACAGGTGTCCTGCACCTACTTCTTAGGAGAACTGCTATGGTGTCTTTAAGATTCACACTTACTAAATTTCAAGGATCCAAAAAACTCTCGATGTTCAATCTTTCTGCTTCAAAAAGAGGAGGGGTAAAGGTATCCACTCTGACTTTTACCTTCTGAGAAACTTGCATTTCAGAGTCACAGGACTGTGAATCAGGGATGAGACATAATACTGAGTTTTGTGGGAGCAGCATCCAGTTGCTGATGCTTATGCCAAGACTGGCATTCCTGTATGACATATACACCTAATTGAATGCCAGTGGTTGATCTTTTACATGTATCATGTTTTCTTCACAGTAGTCTGAAAAAGTGTCATTCTTATAAAATATAAAATATGCTAAGGATTTTCCAAGTTTGTCTTGTATCATGCAAATATGAACTGTGAACAATCTTATGAATAAAAATAAAATTTTACTAGATTTTACTGTCAGTAATTTGCAACTATTAATTTTGTTGAAAACCATACCATCTCTGTCACTTCAGTCAAAGCAAGATTTGGCCCATAATTATTGACTTCTTTTTTTTTAAAATGACATCTCCCCCCTCTATTAATTTCTCTGTATTTGGAGATGGAGATCATCTTTATAAACCTGATAATGTTATCAAATCAAAATTTAAGGTAGGAGGGTAAAGAGAAACTATTTCTTTTTCATGTCCTGCTGAAAGAATAATCTAAACTCTGATTGCTGCATTTCCACACAGCTGTGCAGTGAAAGATCATGCGGCCAAGGCAACAGCCAAGCTGAGAACACTTGATTTGTTAAAAGATTTTTCAGATCATCAGTAGGTGGTTGAAGTAATTAATACAGCATTTGTTTTCTGAACAGCTAAAGGCTTAGCTTGTCACACTGAATAGTTTTTTCCTCTTGGAGTAAATCCATGGAGGTTATCCAAAAGCAGATTCAACGGAATGGCATCTCCTGTAACCTGGC
>WAAG01042255.1:0-21901 GCA_013390105.1 Tichodroma muraria | reverse complement strand
TTATAGAACTGGGATATGGAAAGATTAAATTAGGGAAAAAAACACACTCTTATTATGGCTTGACCAATTCAGAAATTACAAAGTCTATACTCACACTGCTCAAAGGATTGTCTGACGTGTCCTGTTTAAGGGAAGATGCCTTGAGATGAATTTCCCTTTTTGTCCCAGTTCTTTTAAGTTGGTTTTTTTTTTCCCTGCAGTTTGCTTTCTCAGCAGAAGGAATGTAAAGACATAGGACACTCAACTGAGCTGGGCATGCCTGTGATGATGGATGAAGGGATTAGTTGCCAAAAGCTTGTACGCAGTGCAGCACTCTTAGAGAAAACCCTGTGCGTGAGTGCCACGCTGTGAGGCACTGCCTGGACGAGGCATTTTCAGGACAAAGCACAGCATCATGGGTCCCCATGTTCAGAAAAAAACTAACGCATGTCAGAAGGAATGCAGAGAAAGATGCTGGGGGTTTAAAACTATCTTATAGGAGGAGACAAAACCAGCTAAGCTTGTTTCATTTTAAAAAGTCTATAAGGGCATATGATTGCTTTTTGTAAAATCACTGGAAAGGGACACAAAGAGGGTGAAAGAAATGTTGGCATAAATGGCATAATTTTGGCACAAGAACACATGGCTGTGAACCAGCTATATACAAATTTAGGCTGGAGTTTGGGATTATTTCTACCCATTAATAAAGTGATGCTCTGGAACAGACTTCCAGTCAGGAGCAGTGACTGGAAAAGGCCTAATCAGTTTTAAGATGAAGCTTGATAAATCCTTTAAAAGGATAATAGGGCAAGGCTGCCTACAATGGCATACAACTGGATTCAGTTTTGGAAGATTTCTCCAAGTACTAAGCTCCCAGACAATAGCTAAATGCTACATCGAATTTACTAAGCTCCATGCAATATTAAGCCAAAAAATGTGTACTTAATTCAGTTGTTGGCTTAAAAATATTGGTATTTCAAAGTGTCATATATAAAAATTATTTTGCATAGAGAAGGAAATTGAATGGCACAATAGTGTAGAGACAGAATTATTTCTGATTTTCTCAATTTGTATCATCCCTTATTTCCACTTAGATGATCCTATTATTGTAGTTAAACCTTCCATCATTATTTTGCAAGGTACTAGTAACTACCCTCATTATTTTGTGGCTATAATAAAAAAAAGAAGGGGGGGTCAATTAATTCATTAATTAATAAAGCATGTTGTAATACCCAGAACTATTCCATGAGAAAGATCTTTTCAACCACTACACTCAGAATTTGGAACCTCTCCCTGAAACACTGGAGTGGAAAAACAGCTAGGCCACCTACCTCAGAGTTACTCAAACCCTGGCTCAAGGGCCAGTGATGACTCTCCAAAGGAAGATGTTTTCAAATATTTTGGGGTTTTTTAACTATTACTTGCCATTCAATTGGCTCAGCTACATCAATAGCCTGTTGATCTTTGCTAGACGAAGGAAGGTGGATAAAAATCTTGGGAGACTTGAAAGGCGAAGGCGCTCTAAAGGTGGGACAACATTCATTACAACAGCTTCCTGATAAGCACAGTGGTCAGTCCTGAAAAGATGCCACAATTCCTCTCCTAAGGAAGATTCTGGATTTTTTTCTCTATGACTGGAACAATGGGGTCTAAGCTCCTCTCTGCCTGTTTGAGCATCTCAGATTGCCAATGTTAAGGTTCATTCATGTCTTTGTTTCAAGAAAACTAACAGGAGTTGCTGTAATATATATTGCTGATAGAAATGAACTAAACTCTATTTCAGTTCAGCTTTTCAGGAGATTTTTGTGAAGCACAGCCTTGTCCAGGAACCCATAAACTAAAGATTGCACAGGGTCTAGATGCCTTAATGCAGTCATCTCAGTAGCGTGATAGCTGCTGAGAGCTCTAAGATTAATAAAATTATAGCAGCTTCCTCAGAACAGTTTTTTTGCAATCACCTACGAAGTCTGTTTGGGACAGTGCCATGCCAAGCGTACCTCATCAGCATCTTTGGCCAGATTATGGCTTGTCTTCTTGTTCTGTTGCACTTTTACTGGTAATGGGAAGAAAAGGGTTTAATTCCCAGAGCTGGTTGTTCATCTTTTTTTGTTCCATATTCTACTAACATTTTGCTTTCTGAACCCCTCGTATTTCTTGATGTTACCATTCAAATTCACAATCACCACAGGTTCTGCAGGGAAGGTGCAAAGCTACATTCCTTTGCGGTCAAAGAATCACAGCAGAAGTTTTGCAGGTCCAAAGCCTGCCCAGCTTCTCCCTGCTCCAAGCTCGCCCCGGCTGCCCCTGCTTCAGGTTTGACGAGATCCCAGCTGTGTAAAAGGCATTCTGTGTCCATACACTACCACCTAGCGGTACGTGCTGCTCCCGCACAGAGTGCTGTGGGACAAATTCACTACAGCTTGCCGGGTTCCCAGGCTCCCAAACTTTATCTCACGGTTTCTGGGTGAAGGCTGGAGAGAAGGTGTTGCTCGTGCTCTACCCAGGCATGGCTCCTGCAGCACCTTCGGGCTGACAGTGGTGTTTCCCTAAGCCGCTACGAACAGCAGCATCGATTCTCACCATTGCTCTTCTTTCCAAATTGGCTGTCCATCCCATGAAGAGCTCTGCCCGAACCATCAGTCTCTCCTGCAGCAGACAGGGCTAAATCTGTGTCTGAGCAGAGACCTTGCAGGACTGCCTCAGTAGGACCTGCTGCTCTCTGGGGCCCAGCTCCCCCTTCCCAGGGTTAAGTAGCCAACTGGGCTGTGGATCTGCAAAAGGAACCCAGATTTCAAAGTGACTCCGGTCCTTTTGGGCAAACTCCAGCTGTGGCCATCAGCTTCCTAGGCAGACACCCTGTGCCTGCTCTCAGGAGCAGGCCCCTTCAGCCACTGTACAAAACCAACACAACCCAGCTTGGGGAAAGGAAAGAAGGATGGAAAAAGCAGACACTAGGGCACGCCTTCAGTTGAAGAAGGGCTCCTTGTCTAACGCAACACCATCAAAGTTGTTCTACTTCTACGCCTATTTTCAGGCCCTGCACTAGAAGGTGTGGAAAACTTACTAGGTTAAAGACACTGTAACATTTAACTATTACACATTTTTGAAGATTTGAGAATACTATGTTTTACTCTGATGCTATGCTGGCTGTGAGAAACCAGACAACAGGGGTTGCTTAAAAACACTTACCAAAATAGAGAGATGAAGAATGTCCCACAAAAAGCAAGTGTTGCAGTAAGACAAAATATTACATCTGATTCTGCTCCCTGATTTATCAGTGTGAATACGCCATTGTAGAGCATTCATATTTGATGCTGAGGCATGTGAGTACTGACCTTAAATATTTCCTCTCTGACTAAAATTCACCCTCTTTGCTTTTTGTTTTCTAATTAGCAGAATTTAAAGTTGAAAGTACAGAAGAAATGTTAATGATCCTACCAGCTTAAATATGTGGTGAAAACATGCAATAGTGCAGAGCTCTATCTAACCGCAACTTTCTTCGGAAGAAAAGTAGACAATTTTTAAAAAAGCTCTTGACATTTTGTTTCAGCTGATTTTACAACTTGGCAGTTTTTCATCAACCAAGGATCACAGCCCACAAGTTGGGGATTAGTAGAGAAGTATGGGATGATTATTGTTTAGCAGTTCTTTATGTAATGTATTTCTAAAACTTCCTGTTGTCTCTACTACGTATTTCTTGTCCTTGCTTCAAAAACTCACAGGCTAGCTCTATCCTAACAAAAGGCTGATTTTCTACTTCTTTTCCCATACTTTCACACTGCTTTCCAGGTTACCTCACAAAAACCTTCCTCTTGCAAGTCACTAAACCCACCACTGGTACAATTTAAAAGAATGCTGTTCCCTAACATATCCTGCTAACTTCAACCCAAAACCAGAGGTAAGCTCGGAAGACAATGGACACAATGTTTACCTGGTTTCTGTTCATCTGGCCCAGCTCCAGCCTGCTGTTCGGGCTTACCTACCAATCACACATCTTGTTTAAGCCTGTAACCCCCCATGGATAGTGCTGCAATTTTTCTGACGTATTTATCTCACATGCATATACATATGGGCTAGAGTTTAAATCAAACCACATCAGAAAAGCTCCTCATTGCCTTAAGTTTGAGAACCTTTTTCTAGGCAGCAAAGGTATGCTGACAAAGCCTTTTCCCAAGCATTAGTTTAGAGCAGGGCTGTGAAGAGTTCCATTTGTTTAAAATGCACAAGGGCCCAAAAATTTCCCATCTCCTGCTCCTCCATCTTCATGACTCTGGACTTAGCTCCACAACCTGTGTGAGAGCTTGTTCATTCAGGAGTCTCTTGTGTCTAAGTGAGGAACAGACAGACTTACTGAGCAGGCAGCAGAGCTGTGGCTCATGGCTGTCACTGCCAGTGGAGCAGCCATCGTGGGCAGATCTATGCAGCCTTTCTCCTCCTGCACCTCTTCATGTTAGACCAAGGCTGCATCTGCCCTGGTTCTGATGAATGGCAATTCTGTAACCCTTCTTATATTCATGGTCCCAGAGCTGACCCTGGCAACAAACACATGGGATGAGGAGCTATTATTTTCCCAATTTTAGGGCAAAATAAATGAGCAAGTCACTTTGTCTTTCTGTCTCAAAACTATCAACAGAAAAGGTTTGAATGCAGAGCTTTGTGTTTAAGCTTTGAACATGGGATGCTTTGCACTCTCTTCCACACCTGACCTGCATTAGAACTAAGATGCGTAGTATTTCTGAAACTGCCAATTATTTATTTTCAAGCCTGTAAAAGTTTCACCATGCACAGCTTGCAATTCTGCACACCATTCAAGCAGAAAATGCACCCACAGGAGACCACAGAGCAAAGCAGAGGAATCAGACAGATCCTGATCCAACCCCCAATAAATGCTACAAAACTTTAACCCACATGATGACCCCCTGACCTCTAACAGGCACTAACTTTTCTCCTCTCTTAACAACTTCTGCTCAGCAGGTACTAATACTCTTAAATTCAGAGTGGCTACTTTTAATCTATAGTTGAAGTATGTTACTTGTATTTCACACCTGTGCCTTAAAACTGTTTCCCCAGAGCTGTTAGCTCTAATAAATCACAGCTTCCCACAAATCCAAGTTCTTTCGAATAACAGGGATTGCCAGTGATTTAATCTCTGTATCAGATCTGCTCATTGAGCTTCTCAGCCAAAAGCAGCATCAAAGACAACTTGCTAGAGCTGCACAAAACTAGGCAGCTGCCAGCAAGATTATGAAGGGAGGATGGGTTTAGGGCGAGCTTCCTAATGTTGGGCTGGAAAGAGAGAGAGAGATGATGGTGTCTGGGTGTGTGAAAACCTGCAGCTGTGCAAGACAGCTGGTATGCAGATACTTCCTAAGAATGCAGAATAAGTCATTCAAAGTGCTGGCAGCAAGTCTGGGTGTAGCGCTGATGTGGTCCCTGGGTGGTCCCACAAGGACTGGCTGAGGATGGGCTTTCACAGGTGCCTCAGGAAAAAGTAAGGGAGCAGCAGCTTTGGGATGTTTAATACTTGATGCCGCAGATTTTTTGTTCCTAGTGCAAATGGGACTGACAAGCCATTTGTGTTTCCCATATAAAGTAATGTAGAAGCTGTATTTTAAGGCTTGAGGTTATGTTTGAGCTATACAAAATAAAGGTTTTAAATTTACTTCCCTGGTTACGTGGATCTCAACTTTACATGTGGTGCATTAGAGACCCTGGATAAAGCAGGACTACATCTACTAGGACTTCTCATATAGGATTGTTGATGCAAGATCTCTCATTTCTTCTGCTTTTATATGCATAACCTGCATAACACGTTTACTTCATGACAGATGTGCGTGTCTCAAGTTTTCTGTGCATAGCCTAAAGCTCTGGTAAAGATAAGGGTCTTTTCATAAAAGAGAATGAGATCCAGCTGTGAAGTTTCAAATTTCAGGCCCTCTTCAAATATGGAATTTGGACTGGAGTTCACAGTTCCTAAATTGCACTTCCCGGTTTGAATTAGCTAATTGTAAATTAGCTGGTCTGTTCTTTGGGAGAGCTCTTTTTTTTTCTCAGCAGCTCTGCTATCAAATGCTAATTTAAGACATTTAGGCTTCCAAGAAGTGACCTTGCCTTTCACTTGGGTCTCGAAGAGAAAAGGATTGTCATACAGTGAAGTAAAGGAAATACATTGCTAGCAGGTGACATCTATTTGTGTTGGGAGACAGGTCCAGTGAGAAAGGCATAGACTTTGTTCAGCTTCCTGTGCTTGCAAGAAATATGTGTTTTAGAGAAGGAATGAGTTTTAATTTTACTATTGTTCAGTTTTACCTTATTTTGACAAATATTTATCCCTGAGACCTTGCAGACCTCAAGAGAAGAAAGTACCAAGTACTTTCTTCTTTTCAGCTTTAGTAACTCCTAGCAGTACATAACAACTCTGAATAATGAAGGCTGAGATTTGCTCTTCATTTTTAAATTAGGCTTTGTTATGATAAGAAGAGACCAAGACAAGGAATCTACACTATCAGCCAAGCAACCTCCACAACTCATCCATCATGTTGTGCTAGTGAACAGAAAATTAGTTACTCAGTATCTTATTTGCAGTGTGCAAGCAAGTGAAAAATAAAGTAGTATCTTGTTTACAAAAGATGGGTAAATGGCACAAAAGCCTTAACAAATGTTTGTTTGCATAAACCTTATCCAAAGTAAACACTGAATTGTCTTTTGCTTTTATAAGACACTGCACTCTCCAATAACCTCGGAGGAACTAATACATGAAGTTTTAAGCAACTATTAGACAAAACACGTGTTGCAAATACTAAGCAGTACTTTCCTTGCCAAGTTGTTCTAAATACTGCACTTAAATAGTTCATGTTTTTTAATCAGAGCAGACCAAAGAAAAAGCCCAAAACCCCACGTCAAACCCAACACCCAACTCACATCCAAATAAAAATCCAATGCACACTTACGAGCCAAATGGTTTTAAATGCTTTACTGAACTCCACACATTGGACTACTCCTAATCAAGATACTGATTGATCACATGTATTAGAAAATAATTTCAAATTGTGAATACCCTCTTGAGGCCTGCAAATTACGTATAGATTATTTGATAAGAAGCTGACATTTAATTTCCTGAGTTTTTGAGTCAGTACAACAAGTAAATTTTTTGTCTGTGAACATAAAGCATTCAGAAAGAACCTGAGCACCGTGAGCACTTGAATAAACCCCAGAGGAGGGGTCAACATGATTGTAATCAGATTATTTTTGATCTTCTGCCACTAGATGGTGTCCGGTTACCCAAGCTGTAACCACAGCTGCATTAATCAAAAAACAGCCTTCAGACTTGCTGAATTCTTGTGCTTACAGCTTTTGCTGGTATTTTGGGTAAGCTATTTTCAAGGGAGATCTGGCTTTTCAAGTCCTACTTTTGATCTCTGTATAGTCTTTTAAATGGGAAAAGACGAAGTCTTTGATGAGGATTCTTGCATAAACAGAAGCAAGGAACAACAGAGCACCTTAACTGCAACCAAGGAAATGTGAGCCAGGCTTGAAGCAATGCAAAATACCTTTTCTAAAAATAAGGGAGAGAACAAAAAAGAGAGTAATGCAAAGTCCAGACGGTAAAAAGCAGTACCACTGTCCAACTTAGCAGGCATCAAAGGACCATAAAAGTCAATCTGAAGAAAAATGAACTAAACCCTTCCTGTATGTGTTCTGCAGCTTGGTATTTGTGGTGTTTTACCTCTCGTTTGAGAGCTACTGCAGAGGTATTGAGAGGAAAGCTGCAAGAAGAAGAAAGGGTATGAGAGTATAAAAGAAATGTGGGGTCCAGGTTTGGATGTGTAGTGGCAAAGAGCATTATCTGTTTTACCCATATAATTAAACACAAGGACAAACAGAAAACTGCAATGCTTCACTCTGTTCCCAGATCTACTAATAAGTAAGGCACCAGGGGGACTCAGTCATTCACTAGCAAGAAAACCACAGCACATTAACTCTTTACTTGCTGAATTAATACACTTCAAAGACTTCATTTAAGCAAGAGAGGCAAGAGAGAAGCAACAGAAAATGAGCATTAAAATTTAGCTATGTAGAAAATTGCAGTAAAAGAACTAGAAAATGTTACTCGAGCTCAGTTTTATTGTTTGCATGGCAAGTTTCAAAGCATGGTTTTGTGGTGGAAAAATAACAAATCCCCCTTACTACTATCAAAATGGGGGATGGAGTGATTTAAAATTGAATTTTCAAAAAGTGTGTTTGAGACCCTTTGATCAGTTCAAGTATTGATCCAAGGGTGTTTGGAGCTACCTATGCTGTATGTGAAGGAAGGCAAGTCAGTGATGAAACTCATGAGTTCAGGGCTGTTTAACCACAATTTAAGAGAGTCCTCTCTGAGCTTTTCCTCAGTGATACTGCATATACAAGCACAAAGCAGACTCTTATTCTATAAGAATATTACGAATCAGTGCACCCACCACAAGTGGTTTTCACTTATGTCAGTCAGGTTGCACCTCTCCCACACATCTGGAACCTGTAACTTAGCACACTTGAAACCATTCAACAGCTGCCTGGCAATAAGATTAATTCAAAGTAACATTTTCTACAGAATATAAACTTCAATTTTACTTTCTTTTTTTTTTCTCTAAAACACTAGAATTACAGCCATTTGAGTGCCATAAGGGGACGCACAGCAAAGTAATAGGGTTGTGGGATCCAGTTACAAGCAGCTTAAAAAACCTCCAAACCTTCTCTGATGTCCAATCTATTTTCCATTTGAGGCAGCTGCAGCTGGATGCATCTTGGGAGTTCAAGGCAGCACACTGATCCAAGATACAAAGAATAAAACATTGTTCTCTTGCACAACCCTGGGAAGCTTCTCAAGTCCTGAAAACAAACAGAAAACTGTACTTGAAGGCTCTCCCCTTGGAATTAGTAACATACCTAACCATCTAAAATGCTGAATCAGAAATTACTGTAATTTAAATGATACCAGGCAGTTTGGCATTAAGAAAATTATACCTGAGCCATGTGCAATATTATGATTAACATGAGGATGATCAACTGTAGTTAGATTAGGCTATTTAGCTGATTACACTAATACAGTACTTAAAGTTTAAAGCATTAGTTGAGTTTTGCAACTTGATGTACACATTGACAGTAAGGAGTAAATTCTGAGACTTGCCTGAAGGTATACTGCACTCAGAAGTATTTTTGCTACTGAATGCTTCGGCATCTCACGACTGGACTGTCTTTTAAACATTCCATGAGACCAATGGCAACCCAGAGCAGAACAAATGTAGAATACAAAATACAGGGAGATACAGAATATAAAAGATCTCATCTCCAGCATAGCCTTCTGTGATACAGCAGTAGTTCGTCATTTTCAAAACCCATGATTATACTTCAGATTTCTATCCTAAAATCATTATTTTGTTCATATTATGCCTTGTTAGTAATTGAAGTCTTTAATTTAAGTATGCTCCATAAGGCTCCCTTTCCTGTCAACATTAATCCTGAATTTATTTCAACACAATATCAATAATTTGGATGAAGGTCTTTCTTGTCCCACTGATCTTTTGAGAAAACACTTAATCCCCATCGTGCATTTGCAGCATATGCATGTTTGCAGTAAATTCTGAGGGCTGTGCTCATAGAATTTACTTCATGATTGTTGTAGTTTAACCTTGGTTTGCCAATGTGTAATATTGACACTTGATTAAGCCAATGAAAGTATGGGTACGCCTTTGTGAATACACATTTTAAATGCGAACCCGGGAAAGTTCCTTCTTCTGGTTTCCAGGGGAGAAGAGGTAACAGGCGGGCCCGGCGGGCTCTCTCGGCCGGGCTGGGCCGGGCCGGGCCCTGCCTCGGCTGCCGCCCTGGCCGGGTCTGGGCCGGCTTTTCCCCTGTCCCGGCGCGGCCGGGCGGGAAGGACGGAGGCCGCGGGGCCCTGGGAGCAGCTGGGCCGGAGAGGATCGGGCCGGGCCCCGGTGACTCCCAGGTTGGGGGAGGAAAGGACACAGCCTTCTTCTCATCAGCCTTCTATCAGCCAGTTTCTTCAATAGAGAAACTTCTTGGCACAGCAATGGAACTTTCAAAGCATGAATCCTCCCTGGGGGAGAGAAGGAAGAAACTGAAGGAGATACAAAGAGACACAGGATGAGACCTAAGTCAGGAGAATGAGAGAAGAACTTTAAATTGGAAAGAAGATTGAAAGAGTGGCTTAAGCTGGACCTTTTTTTGTAAGGCCATAGAGAATAGACTAACTACTCCTGTAACATATAATCTGCTTTTTTTTAGGAGAAAATGCTGAGTTCTAGTTGAGACTGTAAAGTAGTGTAACTATAATATAATAGAGAAATTTGAACAGAAAAAGACCGAGAGAAAGAGATGATGTCCTCTGCCTAGTGAAAGAAAAGGACCTCTGCTTCTTGAGGTGAAAATGAGATAGATGAAGAAACCTTTTGCTTTATACTAGAAAAAGCATCCTTAAACTGTATCCTGATAAGCTGTTATAGTCCATGAGCAGCTGTTGAAAGCTGTTTCATGGGAGGGGGCTTCACAACAGCAAATTTCCTTCCTCCGGGCGGGCCATTGGTGAAAGGTAAAAAGCAAGAGAATTAGTATCTTGTAGAAAACCTCTACGGCATTCAAGAATAGACTCTGCTTCTTCTTTAGTAAATTGAGAAATGATTGTTTCTAGAGGTAGTACTGACTGGGTATTCCAGATTTTTTTTCTTCTTTCCATATTTCTGAAGAGTAGGCAGTTGGTGGGGGTGAGAGAAGTATGTTTTTGAAAGTTTCATTCTAATTCTTGGGGTTTTTTTCTTTTTATGTTAGTTAATAAAATCAGTTCTTTTCAAGTTTAAACCTGCTTTGCTCTTGATTACAGAGTTTTAAATTGGCAACCCAGATTAATATTTCTGTCTGGTTTCAGACTGAAACCACGACAATGATTCAAGACTGCAGCCTGACAGGTGAGCTGCTGACCAGATACCTATGTTAATAGCCTTGCTTTCAACCACCTAAATTTTGGAAACTTTCACATCCCACTACTGAGTTTGAAGCTGCTGATATCACTTCATGCCAAATATTTATAAGTAGACAGTAATTTGGCACAGGAATTCTCTTGACATTGAATAACACTGTTAGCCATCACTGCTCAGTGAATTGCATGAAAGGAATGAGGAGCAGATCCAGAAGGGGTCTTACTCATCATAGATGCAGCATTGAGACCCTCATATCTACTCCTGCATAGTCAGTCACTACAAGATCCAAATTTCACCTGCTGCATACCCAGCTCAATCGTTTTACCCTGTCTAGGGCCCAGAAGAACTTCAGAGGAAACATCTCTGAAACATCTCTTTGCGTGTCTCACAGCTCCCTTCCCAGTGAAGCTCCCTCTAAATACTCCTGCCTTCCTGTATCCAAAAGCCTTTCAGCTGCACTTCAGCAGTGGGAAGACTCCTGTGTTCATGTCAGTCCTTCTAAAGTTGCAGTTCGGTGGATTAATTCCCCTCTCTCATGGGGTATGAATATAGCTCTGATTTTCCATGGCTTCTCTCAGTCCTAGGGCTTTCAGGGAAGAGGGGCTGGAGCTCTAAGAAATCATTAGTTCTAAGAATTCAAACCAGGACCAGCAAATGCACAAATAGCTATTTTGTGTGCTGGAATAGGGCACCTACAAGACAGAAATGCCAAGAGCCAAGAAGAATAACATACTTTCAGAATGACCAGAAAAAGAAAAGATACCAACTATCCCAGCTTCCAACCCACATATTCCCTAAAGGCAGGCTTAGTGTAAATCTTCTGTCACCTAAAGGGCGTAGAACCAAACCCTTTCGGGGAAATGACAAGAAGCAATGGTGTCGTGGTTTCATTGTGAACCAGACAGAAAAAAACTATCAATTTGGGTTGCCAAAAGAAAAGGAATTTTGTAATCAAGAGCAAAGCAGGTTTAAACTTGAAAAGAACAGACTTTTATTAACTAATACAAAAAGGAGAGAAGGAGAAGAAAAAAAAACAACTAACAAACTCTTAGAATTAGAATGAAACCTTTCAAACATTCTTCCTCTATTACCAAAATTTCTCTCACTCTCATTAACAACATACAGAAATTACATTTAGAAACTTTCAGTCAGTTTTTCAATTCTAGAATAGTCTTTCCTCAATTCTTCTAGAGATTGGAGCATCTTTTACTCGCTATGGAACTAAAAACTGAAACNAATGGCCATGAGTCATATTAAAGGAAATTTCCTTTGGACTTGGACTTCAACACTGAAGAGGTTCAGGGCTGAAATGTTGTCCAGAGAGGCTGTTGCATCTCCATCATTGGGGATTTCTCAAGCTGACTGGACAAAGTCTTAAGCAATCTGTTCCTACATGGAAGTTGTACCAGCTTTGAGCTGAAGACTTGACATGCTCCAGAGCTTCCTTACAATTAAAATTTCTCTATTAATTTCTAAGAATGCATATAGTTAACAAACCTGAGAAATGTTATCATGTATGTTGATCATTTTATTTGCCTTTTGGAGCCAAGGTTATTGAGGGTCATGTGTATTCAAGCTGTAGTTCTAGAAGAAAAATTATTCTGGATAAAAATCTGTGAAAAAAACTCTTCCTGTGTGTTTCTTAACAGTTGTACATTTGTTGCTTATTAAAACAATGTCTGAAGGAGGTTTTTCTTATACAAAAACATGGTCATTCTCTTTTTATGATTCTTCATTAAAGTAAAAACCAAGCTCAAAATGAAAGAAATAAGAATTGCATAACTGCAGGAACATAAATTTGTCACAGCACCGGAGAATAAAAATGAAGCTAATTTTCTCGCTCCACTAGAAATAGAATACTATTTCAGAACAAATGTACATTTTACAGAGTTTTTTAGTCCCTAATGTCATTTCTCACAGGCAGTCAATCTAGCAGACAAACTAAGAAACAGACAGACAAATATGAGTACTGCCAAGTTATCCTTGAAATCCTTTGGATTCCAGGGAACACCCAGTGAGGACTGAACTTTCACAGGGAGCACATAAATTCCACAAGAGAAGCAATTTCCTCCTTTCTGTCTTAATCAATGGGTAACATTAAAAACATCTTTACTGGCAAATTCTGGGCTCCAGGTCCATAAAATGAATCAGTAAAACCTAGCAGAGAGACGGGTATCACAGGCAGCTAGGGCAAAGCACATGAAGACCACAGACATCTGTCATTACTGAAAGCTTTCCTGCCGTGACAGAGCACAGATACGTCTGTCTGGAGGAGATACATCACGCCAAATGTTTTTGGCCCAGAAACAAATACACTTTATTCAATAGATGCAAGAGGCCATATCAGACGTCATCCTCTGACTTATTAGCTGGGTGTAACAGTACAAAATCTAGCAGACATGCCACAATTTAGGCTGAAACACCTATAAAGCAAAACCCATGGGTTCTTCATGTTAAGGTCAGATAAAAATGCCTTGTGTGGTCTGTCAGCACAGAAATCTAGTAACAAGCCATATATAAGCACAGAAATTGATTGCAGTATATCAGCCTTTTAATGTTTTGAAGAAATCAGTGCCATGGTTGCATTGTCACTTGGGAAGCAAAAGCCTAGAAGGATACTCTGCCTAGAAGAGGATGAAATGTGTGGTTTGCTATCTCACATACGTGTATGTTTGAAATCACAACAGACCATCAAAAATAAATCATTAAATACAGTGCAATCCCTTAAAAATACATGAGATACATTCTCTCAAATGTTAATCACTAATAAGAGAGCCTGTAATACAACAAAAGGGGATAAAGCTCATGCCTACAAATGCATCAACTGGGACCTCTGGGTTCAAGCTGCTGGATAGGTTTACCAGCTTCTTAGCACACTAGGGCTTTGCTGCTGTTTAGTATTAAAGGAGGTCCCTGTAACACACTTGCTGTACAGTTAATGTGCACAGAAAGTCATAGCTAGAGGATGTAGTCCTGGAAAAGGTGGTGCAGGTGGGTGGGTATTAGTCTGAAGTACCAACTTCAGGGAGCAATTGTACCATGAAATGCCAGCAGTGGCTCACCAGGCTATCTGGAGCTGTGTCAGAAATGAGGGGAGTTATGCTCGGCAGAAAGCTCTCTGTCTGGTTGGGAGCTGGATGGATTATTACTGTCTCCTGGCTTATCTGGTTAGGTCTTATCCACATAAAGCAGGGAACAGAGACGTGAAAAACAAAACCTCCTGCTCTTGGGTTTTGCCCTCAAACAGAACAGGATCTGGAATCAACAGTGCCTGAAATGCCTGGGATAGTATGATTCTAGTGGGAAAGGAAGAGACTGGAAAGGTTTCTGAAATCCAGTGTAACACAGTTACTCTTCATCTTAGTCTCCTGCCCACTGCTGAACTGACTGAAGACCTCAAATACACAGTACAACCATCATCTTTCTAATAGCTTACCCCACCTCCCAAACTTCACACACTTCTGCATCCACTGCCATAAAACATTCAGCTGTCTTCCACAATATTTTCCCTTTCATTATAACCCTGGGAAGTTCCTGGGAAGATTTCCCCAACGCTGCTGTGCAAGTTAGTGGGTGAGGTCCAGAGGCACCATCTGCCATGACCCACTGACTCCTGTACAGCCGACCATTTTCCTCACGTCGAAGGCCCTGCCCTGCACAGCTCCTCTGCGTGTTTCCTGTGTGTTCCAGACATCCCATCGAGTAGGAAACACTGCCTGCTGGAGTGAGCAACACCACCAATGGAAACCAAATGGATTCCCGTGAATACCGAAGACTAAGAAGCCAAAGGCTGAAACACAGCATCCTAGTCATTTGTGGGAATGGCAGTTTGTCCCCATTCATCAGCTCCGTAATCCTTCTGGTCAAAAACCCCATTAAGTTACTGCAGTCCCATGCTTCGCCACAAAGCAGCACAGGTCACTCACTGCATTCCACAGCCAGATGAGCCTTTTGTTTGTCAAGCAAAGCTCCAGACTCATCAATAGGTACATTTGCAGGATGTAATATATTGACCTTTCACCAATTCTACTGCCATGCTACACTAAACTTATAAATAAGATAAAGGACAGACCTCAGTTAGACTAGAATTTAAACAAAGTGATTCAATCAGTTCATGAACAATCTCCCGCCACATCTCTCCAGCCAGGGACTCAGGTTCTGGAGGTAATAGTTAATTCTTACAGACAGCCAAGGGGGCTTCTCACAACTGTATTCCCTATAGCCATGGGTGTTTCACATCCTGTTGGCTTTTTTAGTTTGTTAGTTTTTTTTCTTCATCAGCAAACTCCAAGGAATACGTTAAGAAATACTACACAAAACCCCCCAATTTGCATTTAACCATAGGTTAAACTGATGCATTGTGACACTGCCATGGAGGGGCCATTATCCTCTAGTAATCATCTGTCATTTTTAATCATATGCTGGCAAGTTAAAAATCTAATATGATGTGACAAAACTGTGCAAGTGGATAACTGCAGAGTAAGCAGCTTGTCAGCCTGGAACAACACACTGGTCAGAATGCTGAGCTTCAGAAAGCCACACTGGATTTTCACCATAAGGAAGGTTATTTGCAAGTTAAAAAGCGAGTAAAGTTGGAGTTTTCAAGCAACCTTCAGATGGAAAGGTAGCCAAACAACCCAATTAATTCATAAGGAAGCCACTCTTCCAGTTATTTCACTTTTTTTGCTACTTATTACAAGATTGGTAAACATCATTAATAATCTTACCAGTAAGTACTCTTGCGTGTGCTGGAAGATCTGAATGGATGCATTTAAGAAAACATTTAACTTACCTCTGGAATAGCTCTAGGAAGTATTTTGTCTTTTGTTTAAACATTGAAGCAATTGTTCTTCATTCCTGGAAAACCTGGGAATCTACAGATTTTTGTAGCAAAACAAACATGGACTGCAGTTACAACACCATCATTTCTTCAGCCACAGACTGACATGACTACAGTCCCAGCCTATTATAACAATAAAAAATGAATACTAATTATTTAATAAGACATATCTCCCATTACCTCTTTAACCTCAAACATAATGTAAAAATACATCTGAAATTTACTTGCTCTTGAGGTGAGTCTAGAACAGTCGAACAAGTAACAGTTAGAAAAAGGACAGAGTAGGTGAATTAGACTCAGGCCAGCAGGAGAAAACCCTGTCTTATAGAAAGATACCATTAACTCACTACGGTTAGAAGAAGGAAACTGAAAATTCACATTTTCAGCATCCAAAATACTTGTGAACTTTGAAATGAAAAAACATGATAGACACAGAAAGAATATCCTCAAGTGGCTAATGCTAAATACGTAATCAAAAGTTGGCATTCCTGGCCAAACAGTGATTAAAATAAGGAACTCAACACCACTGATCATTTTAGAGTCCAAAGATTTAGAAAGATTCAATGAGAAAGTGAACAGATACAGGAAAAGAGAACTCTGGAGTGTCAGCACAAAGAGACTACTCAAGCACTAGAAGCTTAGCTGGCTGTTCAAGGCCAGCCAGTTAACAAGAGGTGTGAAGAAAACTTGAAGGAACTTCAGCAGAGGCTCATCCTCAAACAGCTCTGTTGGGGGTTCTCAGTGAAGGCAACCCTTTTTCTTTGCTGTTAAAGGCTGCCTTAAAGCCAGGGCTCTCACCCTGGTCCTTGCCGGAGCTGTGCCACGGCCAGGCACCCCACTGATTCAGGTACTGGCCAACTTCCCAGTGTCGCTGTGGGCCTGCCTCACCCCTGTGCACTTGGCCGGCAGTCACTGATCCTGGTCACTATGCCCAAACCTGACTATGATCTATGATCCTGGATCAAATTCCCAGCATCAGACCTACCCTTTCCGCTGCAGATTTGCTTGGTGCTCTGGTCCCAGGGCTGAACCCCTACCCTCACTGGCACTGTCTGCCTCACTTGGGGTACAGTGGGACTGGTCCACAGCTGGAAAAGCCACGGTTTCTACTGACCTCCTTCCCTGAGGGAACAGCTTTGCCCTTGCTGCACATTGGAATTGACTTCAACAACAGTTGAAGTCAGCAACAAGCATTAGCTGAGACACAAAACATCATGCTAGAGCTTTTTAAAAGTTCCTTATTTCTAGGGACTGGAATGCTGAAGTTGTGCAAACTTTGAAGTTTTGCAAACTGCTACATCATCACAGCACTGACATGGATCTGCTGAAGCTTCCCCTCCTTCAGTGCTACCTACTCCCAAATATGATACCCGAGCTCCTCAGTCTAAAAACTCAGTCACAGTAATATTGTTTCTCCCTTTGTGCTACAGACTATCAGAAGCTCACACATCAACACTAGAAGTTCTGCTGAGGTATATTTTCTTTGATATCTTTTTCATTGCTGATTGATTTGCACAGAATTAGCTGACTAGTGTTTAGTAAATTAATAACCATCATAACGCATGAAGAGGAACATTGTGTTGATTCAAATTTAAAAAAACCACAAATTAATGCATACAGTCCAATTCCATGTGCAGTCCCCAGAACAGATCCCCAACAATCTCCTGCTGTAACTCCAAATGCCACTCTTTGGATCCCAGTAGTATTCTCCTTTCAAAGCACCCTATCACCCAGATACCCAATACCAGGGCATTTTTGAGCAGAGGGATAAATTCTACCCCTTTTTATTCTTGTCCTTGTTCTATATTTTAACTGTTAGAAGTCTGAAGTATGGGATAACTGAATTATGCTTACTTGACAAAGGTAAACAAGAATTTACAACTAGCAAAAAGACTGAGCCAAAACAGAGAAAGCCCTGTGTTCTTCAAGCATTCTCACGTATTTGTTTTGAAGCATCCTACTGCTTTCAGAATACAAAGCCCCAACAGCAGCTTTTTTCCCCCTATGATGCTGCATCTTGGAAGAGAAGTACCATCACTAGATATGAGTTAGATAAAACCCAGAACACAACAAGAAAATATATTTAAGACACCACATATCACTTCCTTCTTCAGGCATGACATTCTTTTTTATAGAAAATAAAACCCAACCATTTTTATTGACTGTACTGTAGATAACTGTACAGAGTGTAAACTTTAATATTTCACCAGATATGTGAATACTTCTGGAGAAAGAGTTACCAAGCACCTTCATTTCAACAAACTTTTGATATTTACAGTAAGAAATACCTGATTAAGTGTATGAATAGAATGAATTGAAAGTTATAAAAAGTTACACAAAAAGATTTTTAAAACGTCTACATGTTTTGTTATTTTATGATGAATATACAATTAAAGAGGAAGATGTCACACAGTTAAGACTCAGAATTGGCTCTGTTTAAAACTGTCACCATTGTGTCTGAAGAGGGAGTGAGGAAATGGGGATGTTAGCTTACTGCTCTGATCATGACACACAGTGAAATGTGCTCTGGCAGGAGCCTCACAAGCCCTGTTTTGCTCTGTCACAGGTTGGTTTGCAGGCAAGCTTCCTTCCCAACACCCAGTGGGGAAAACAAACTTCACTCCCAGATTTGTACTGCTGATTTGACATATAAGTATGTATTTAGATTCTCCCTCTCCAAACTTACTGGTGATGATGAAAACATCAACTTCACTTTGATTTTCAGAACACTGTTTTTGCTGTTACTGAACACTGGCACATAAACGAGGCATCACTATATTTTTTTCTTTTAAGCACCAAACCAGAGGTGAGCTTTCTGAAAATCTGATTTTAACTGCCATGGTTTCTTATGATCTACAAAAAGGCATGGCATGGTTTGCTAAAGAAGAAAGATTGCTAAGATAGAATTCAGAGACCACTTTGAGGCTTATAGAATGAAACATAGAAATACCATTTTAAAACCTCTCAGAAAACAAATGTGACTATCTCTTTAAAACCACTTGTCTTGCAATGAATCAACATCCATTCTTTGATGACCTATCAACAATTGTTCAAAATGTCTAGATTTTGAGTGGATTTTAGGGAACTACTCAGGAATCCACCTCAAACAGAAGAATGACAAATCTCTCAAAAACTAACAAAAACTTCAAATATATCCACTAAACAGTGTTGATTATCTATAACAAATTGTGCTGTAGGAAAGGATCACATGAACCAGAGTGAGAATTATAACCCTTACAACACACGGATAAAGTACTTCCATAGTACAGAAGTCAAAAGATGAGATTCAAGTTTTTGAAGTGAAAGGACTGGTAGCGAGAACGAATGTGGTTGGGCAGTAAATATGTGCTGTTACTGGGTATTCCTGCTCATCTGTTCATCTTTGGGACCCCCTGATTGTTTCTCAGCTAGAGATAAGCCCTGCCACATATATGATGGGCTAAGCATTCCACCTCTGCAGAAAACTGCTGCGCGCTCCAAGGTACAACTCAGCCTCAGGATTTGAGTAATTCCACCCTCTTTACTCTGTTCTGTGTTTTGTTACTTCAGTTTTGCCAAGAGACACATCCTCCTTGTCGGGGGCGGATGCAACTAAAGCCTCCGCGTTTACCTTTAAAAGCAAAGGGATAATTTTACAAGGAATAAGGTGAAGTCGGACTCAACCTGGGCAGCTCTGTCTTACTTAACTGCTACGAAACCAGCCTCTGCCTGCGTGTGTGTGTGTGTCTGCATATGTGCCTTGTGGCTTGCTGTCAGCAGCATGGAGCACTTATCTTTAGGGCCTGATTGTGTTGATAGGAGTGAATAGCTTACAGCACATTTCCAAAAGGCGTCTGCTGCTCTAAAGCTTATTTTAATGCTCAGTTTCTTTCTATACAATCTACTCCAACTGTGTTGTCAGGGCAGCGGCAAGTACGGCCTCCTGGGGTAGCCAAGCAGAGGTGAGTACAACCACCGTTATTCACCGTACAGTAGTTATGTCCTGGAAAAAAAAACAGAGATGCAAAACCTTAGAGAAAAACAAATGCAAACCCACAATAAAATCTGAAACAGACACGTACAAGAGATGTTAAGATTTATGACTACGCTAGGGAAACGAGCAATAATGAGATTAGGAGTGGAAGAAAACTATGCTTTGGAGAGATAAGAGTCACCGTATCCGTTGTGTCAACTTGACATTCACATGAAAGAAAGATCAAGGCATCAGAGTGAAAGAGGCAACATGAATCAAGTGGGCTGTTCCTAAAACACCCTTCATAAACTGGCCACATGGTCACAGATATTAGAATGAAGAAAAGTGAGTGAGTAGAGAAGTGCAATGTGGGGAGAAAGTCCAAAATGTTACAGGACATTATCCTCAGATACCAACCATACAAAGACAGAGGAATGATCCATGAAAAACAAACACAAATAAATTGGCTTGTTGAGAAGTGTTAATGTTAAAGAGTAAAGTGAAAGAAGTCAGTGCCAGAAGCAGTGGATCAGAGAAGAAAGGCATCCATCCAGAAAACTACTTGAAACAGACATAAGTCATAGAAAAAAATGACACCAACATTCTGAATATTATAGGTATAAGCATATGCTCAGAGCACATAATGTTTAATTTTACACTGCCTACCAAAATGAATCTGTGAATTAACCAATAATAACAACATAGCTGATTTCTTAATTATGACATTTGTATGTATTTTTAAGCTCTAAGCCAAAACTTCCAATAAATTGGTTTTTTATTGCATATATTGAGTAATTTTAATAGAAACTATCCTAAGGATTTTTTTGAGTCCCAAAGCAAAAATAGCACAACTCCTATAACTCCAGCCATTTTGTAATAAAAAACAGCAAATGCTTCTTCTGTGATTTGCTAAGAAAAACTTAACTGCGCAATGATACTGCTTCACAAAACCTAAATTATATTCCAAGGGTATCAGCTTCCTCTCTTCCTCTTTTCAATAGCGTATCTGAAAAACTTGACATTCGACAGAACAGAAGGGTCAGCTCAGTCCAGGTGGTAACCTGCTGTTTTCTGAACATTTCATTCTCATTAAGGACATCTGGAAGACCATAATATTCCTGTAGTTTAAACTTAATAAGTGAATAAGGCCCTAGCCATGAATATAGCATTCAATTTAGAAGATGATACATTAGCATTTTTGACAGGTCAGATACTTGTCTTAATCATACACGTCCTTTCACAAAGGATGGAACAGCCCCCTTTTCCCCCTCCAGTTCTGGTTTCATGTGGCAACTACAACAACTGCTTTTATGGAAAAGAAATTAGGTGGCTATTAATTTCTTACTAAACAGAAATCTAAGCACTAACCCAAATCTTCACTACCCAAATCAGTTGGCAGCTTATAAATGAGAGCTGCTACTAGAGTTAATTTGTACAGTAAGGTGTTACACAGCTGTAAAATCTCAAGAATCATCTGGATTACCTCCTGGGCACTGAGCAAAGGCTGTGGTGATTCCATAGAGTCTTGAGCGCTTGTGAGGCTGGAAGTTATCATTTTCTAACGAAATTGTGCGATCCACTGCTACAACAGCATCCCTGCCATATGCAGAAGAAAATATATAGAAGTGAGATGAAGAGGAAAGTATAGGGGAAAACAAAATAACGCAACAAAAAGCCCTTCAAAAACCCAACAAAACCCCCAACCAACCAGTCAAAAAACCAAAACAAAACCAAAAGTGGAGAAAATTTGAAGTTGCTTTTTTTACAATTAGGAAGACATACCAGAAAATCCTCCAAGACATCACCTTTCTGGACAAACCTAGTATGTAATGACTTTCACTCTAGGCAGCTAAGAAATTTATTAGGGAGACACCTCAATAATTTTGAAGGTAATTCCAATCCAGGACAATGTCCCTCTACAGGAGGGATGCATGTGTTGGTAGTTTTGGCACATTTTTCATATTCTTCCCCTCTGACAAATATTGTGGTATAGCTGACATTGCAGCTATTAACCGTAACAATTATGGGCAATGATGTGTTTCAGGTGGAGCCTGATCTCCAGAAGGAATACAGCTAGTCATAAGCAATCCTTCCTTCCTAAGTAAAAGGGCAGTCAAGTGACAGACCTGTAGAATGCTGTTCCTCAAGCCTGTTCTA
>WAAG01042238.1:0-13046 GCA_013390105.1 Tichodroma muraria | reverse complement strand
TGTTCAATGTAGTATGGATGTGTTTTACCTAAGCTAGGAATGCTATCTTGCATGGGCATCTTAAATTTTAAGCAAAGAATTAGGTTTATGGTGGCTTTGTCTTGTAATAAAATAGCTTTGTGGGGTACTAAAGTGAATCTCTAAAGGTAAGTAATAGATAAACTCAATGAAGTGGTCTGTGACTTTTTAAAGCAGCTGTGAAAAGGGAAGAAAAATGTCTGGTAAGCTGACCTATAGCTTGTTTTGTAATTTGCATTTTAGACAAGATTTGAATTAATGATCTGGTGCTAATACGATTTCCCTGTTTTGGTCAGTTAAAGACCATTAATGATATTTTATACAGCAGGATGCTTAATGCTTTCTAAATAAACAAAAATGGGAAATGGTTTTGACTTGAGTTCTTTTTTGTCACTGCTGCACTAACTCCTGTATTGATTTCTGGATGAAATGAACTGTTCAGTTGCCAAGTGGGCTGTTCTCAGTTGTGAATTGTGCTCTTCATGTGGGATTGGTGGTGTATGATAACATCTATTTGAACGGTTTTTTTCTTTATTGTTCTGGTTTTCTTAATTTACATTCCACCAGTGACTGGTTTGTTGGACACCCACAGAGAACTCCTGATACAGAGCACTTTGAAGATGGGATACAAATGTAAAAATCTTATGTCAGTCAAACGACCTGTGAAAAGTCACAGGCTCAGTGGAAATATTTAGGTTCTTTCTTAGCACTTCCTCTTTAAGATGTTGGTGGTATTTTGTTTCTGTTTCAGGAAATTCTAGGAAGAAGCTGATGTGTTCAGTGTGCAATAAGAAATGTTCCTCAGCAGCAAATCTCCAGGAGCATCGAAAGGTCAGTGAGATGAAGGCTGACTCACAGCAGGCACTGGCTTCTCTGAGATGTGAGGCTGTGCTGCTCATGTCACTTGAAAGCTGCCGTAATGCAAGCCTTCGGGTGATCTCTTTTCATGGTTAAAAAGCCAGCCTGGTTTAGTGTGGGTATTTATTTTTGTAGTCACACTTGCTCAAGCCAAATATCTCCCTTAAGTTTTCATGCATCTCTTACCAAATGCTAATAAGTTTGTGCACTGCAGCGTTAAGTCAGAGTTGCCTGCTGTTCTTCAGCATTCTTAAACGCTGTGTTATGTAATCATAACATACATACAGACCATAAAATAGGTTCATGAGCCTTCAGTTTTTGTACAAAACACAGTCATTTTCTTACTGCTTTTTGAAATACCACTTAGGGGAGTTACTTGTATTTTAGTCGTGCAGGAGTGAAGAAACTTCTTCCTCAAACCCAATTTTTTCATGTCTTTTTGTTTGCACACATAATCTTTTATAACCAGAACAGGAGGGGTTAACAGCTGGAAAAGCATCTATTGGAAATAAGGGTGTTCATGTAGAAATACAGATGGACCATGAATATGAGATTCTGAATCCATTATACCCAAAGGAAGTCCCTGCAAGATTAATTTGATAAATCACTAAAACCCAGGAGAATCTGTTTTTGCAGAAAGCTGCATTGTACTGTTTATCAGATTAACTGTAAGTCTTTAATAATGCCCTGGTTATAACCTGAGTCCATTGAGGATATAAATGATATCAATTAAAATATGTTGTTGCAAAGGAAATGGTGGGGCCCCTCCTTTTAAATTTGTTTTTCTCCTTGCTTGTATTAGTATGCCTTGCACTTCTTGTCTAATAGGGCTGTATTTTGTTATCATGGTGTGCCTTGCCACACGTTGTTACAAGTTTTACACGCTGGCACAAGTTTTGCACATCAGACCTTTAAAATGCAAAATATCCTGGTTAAGTTTGTCCATTTTATTAAATGTTTGTTCTGTTTCAGTAGTTGTAATTCTGGGAAGACATTGTGACACAAGTTTCTCAAATATGGTTGATCATGTCAATCAGGTTGAGCACTTGCCTTAAGAATCACCATGAAGTTTTTGTGCATAAAACCTCATTTGCTCTTTGTGACTGGCATTTCTTTTAAAACGTCCAGAAAATGAGTATTCCAGATTTACACCCTTAGATCAGATAGTGAATGAGATTGCACATAGTAGTACCCACGCTGTTTGCTTGAATTGATTTCCTTTTGTAGGAAGTGGGGCAGGATCATCAGCATTGCCAAAAACATTTGTACAGGCAATAAAACCAGTAAGAAAATAACAGAAAAAACCAGATTTTTTTCCCCCCACCTATTTCAATGTAAAGAAATAGAAGTAGAGAATAAAAAGGTAAAGTATAACAGAAAACAAGCCCAAACAACAGAAGACCTGAAGTCTGACAAACACAGAGAAAGGAGGTAAAGAGGGTGGCTGTAGGAGATTGATACACGTTTACTTTCTGAAGATGTGGTCATTCACATCTGTAGCTTTCATGTCAGATTTAAACTCATTTTTAGCTTCATGTGTCTTGTGCACTGCTTGTGCCCTAACTGTATTCTGATGCTGAGTTCTGAAGTTTGAGTAAAATGCAAAGTTAATCACTCAACGATTATAATAATGAGGAAAGCGAGGGGATTGTTAATCTTCAGCGATGCAGATTGCTGCTAATGATTCCTTTCAATATAAGGATCTCATGTTTTGGATTTGACTTGTTCACAGGAACTCAAATTTCAGAGTGAGCAGGTACGTGTGAGTAGCACAGGCTGCCAGGCCTCTCCACTGATGCTCCACTGTTCTGTAGTGGAAAGGGAAGAAACATTGAGATGAATCCCAGATTTCTGATTTTGCTGGTTTCTTTTCCAAGTCAGAGTTGATAGTGCTGCCTTTAGAGTGTTTGTTGGTGGGCTGGGGGAGTCTCTCTCTCCTGGCTGTACAGCTGTGGGCTGAGCTTGACCTTACTGTAAGCATGTGTTTTCATGGTAAAGCAGCTCATTCTTCTTTTAAGGAAGAAGATCAGGGACACCTTTGAGTGTAGGGCTGTCAGGCTTCTTTTTTGGCTTTGGAAACGCTGGTTTTGTTTGTCACTGGTAGGGCTGGTTTGTGCTGGTGCCTTTTTGGATTTCTCAGCAGATTTTTTACATGGTACAATTCCATTCAGCTGTAGTGCTGTCTGCCAAGGGACCAAACCAAGGCAGATCGTACTTTGGTCAGATTTTGAGAGTGTGTAAGAAGAATCCCTGAGTCTTTCTGAATTTTTTAAACTTTTGTAGAGCTGGACTTTCTGCAAAATTGATGTGAGTACAGTCACACTTAAAAATCCTCTCTGCTTCCCAGCCCCTGACCCCCTTTTCTTTACCTGCCAGTTCCGAGCATCTCTTTTGGGTTATTTTCTGAGCTTTTTGTTTAACGCTGAACAGTGTTTTGTTATACTGGGCAGTCTTTATTTTTTATTTACCAGAAGTTGCTCTCAGCTGCCTCCCTGTTTTGGAGCATTTAGTCCTGTGTGTGCTGTAATGTGCCGTAATGTGCTGTGATGTTGAAAATACTTCATTTGTAGCTGGAGACAAACTAATGTTTGTCTCAATGCTGCCCTTCCACTGTCTGGCCTCTAAGAGCTTTTAAGAGAAACAATCCTGCAAGAGTGTGATAGTATTTGTTTTTTAAAATTCTGACAGAAGCTATGAAGTGGTTTCTGTTATTTTTAGAAGAGAGTCTGCATTTGGTTTTTTAGTGCTTTCCTAATAATGATATTTTAAATGGATTTGGTAGTTAGAAACACAGGTTGTACAAACTTGCAGTATAGTTGTAATGATGATTTTTTTGTTGGCAGTTACGAAGTTTTTGTAAAAAAATTTTTTTGTAAATTCGTTGGCAGTCACGAATTTTTACTCTTCGAGAGATGATATTTTTCAGCGAGGGGGAAATCACGGAATATTCTTGAGTATTAGTGTAGCTACTGGCTAATAAGTAGCTACATTCTGATAATTTCTGTCTATGTAAGAGGCATGGTGTTTTTTTAGATGCACATTTAATTATCATAAAACATTTTACAGGTCCACGAGATCTTCGAGTGTCAAGAATGTGACAAGAAGTTCATTTCGGCGAACCAGCTGAAACGCCATATGATAACTCATTCAGGTAACGTACAGAAATGACACAGCTGTGTGGATATGTATTGCGTGCACGTGAAGTTTTACCTGAATCAGTTTCTTAGGGAGGGCTCAATGAAATCTGTGTTGTCCTGAGCTGGGCAAGCCAATCTCAGGTTCCAAGGAAACTGTCTAAGCCAGCCTTTCCAAGCCTTCCAAAATTCCGAGTGAAGTGGTGTAGTCTTCTTCCTGCTGCTGCTTTGTCAAGCTGTTTTGTCATGCTGTCTGGGGTAGATGAGGTCAGCGAGCTGGGGTGGGGCAAAAGGTTGCTACATGGCTTAGAGAGGAGGTGAAAAACCGGTGTCTGAGGTTTCATGCTGAGGAGGAGAGGCTGGGAGCTGTGTGTGCTGTCCGTGATCTGTGCTACACACTGTTTTCCTGTTTATCTGTGCGTGTGCTAGTGGGCTCACAGCTTCTGGTCAGAGGAGAGCAGCTCATGGGCCACCCCATCCCCAGAACACCCACGAAGGTCCCCTTGTGCCAGCATGAGGCCACTGTGATCAGGGCGTGTCCCATCTGTACGTTTGGCAGTGTGGCACGCGTTGGCTCTGCCAGGATTTCTGGTCACTGCAAATCCAGCATTTTCTGTGTCCCTCACCGGTGATCAGAAACATCAAGCAACACAATGGAAACACAAACGTTGTTCTGTCAAATGCATTAGCATTTAAACAAATGCAGGTTTTTACAGCTGCACGGGCTTAGAGTTGAACTGTTTTCTTGGTATCAGTCCACAGCAAAAGCTCATTTCTTGTAACATAATCTGTATCTCAGAGGCTCCTGGCTTTCTTTTGACACTTTTGGATGAGCATTAGTGAACTCAAGTTGCAGTCACCAGTTGAAGCATAAAGGCTTTTTGCATAGGAACTTTTGGGTTTGGAAGCTAATATGTATATTGTTAATTAAGTTTTAGAACATTTAAACTGTCATGCCCTCTTTCACATTTGTAATCTGGAAACACGGTTTTCCTCTTTGAAGTCATTCTCTTTTGATTTAAGCTAATTAATCAGAGTTTAGTTTTAGCAATGAGTATTGCAAAGAATGTGCCAATTTCTTGAGATACACCATGGCTCATCTTTTGTGAAGTGACTTAACTGTCTAACATAAAGGGCATTAGGTGTCTTTCTAATTGGTTTAATCTTAATTGGGTTGACTTAATTGCAGAAATCTCTCTGAGGAGATGACTGTCTCTGCCTTTCATCTTCTCCCCCTGTATAAACAGGAGATTAAATGTCCCCCACTCATTTTCTGCAGAAAAACGCCCCTACACCTGCGAGGTTTGCAATAAGTCCTTCAAACGACTTGATCAAGTGACTGCACACAAAATAATACACAGTGAAGATAAACCTTATAAATGCAAGCTTTGTGGAAAGGGATTTGCCCACAGAAATGTTTACAAGAATCACAAGAAGGTAAAGCACTCTGCTGTTGTTGTTTACAGGTCTGCCAGCCTCAGATTTGCAGGTTTTTGTTTTAAGTGGTTCATCGTTAAGATCTGCCATGCTTGTAAACATGGGATTAAAGTATTGGAGAGTGTAGTTTTTAGTGTTCTTTGTTATATCCAAAATCTCAAAAGGCTGAATCAACTCCAATAAACAAAAAAGTTAAATAAGCAGAAGTAATGCACACTTGCTTGGTTAAAAGCATCAAATAAATCCCATTTTGACTTTTTTGGTTTGTTTTTATTTTTTGCTTTGTTTTGGTTGTATTTTTTGTTGGTTTTTTTTTTAAATTTCTAGGTTACCAAGTTAATGTTACTGATTTTAAGATGTCTTCAAATACTTTTTTTTAAAATCGTGTAATTGAATAAAGCTTTGTGTGGTCCTCTTGCAGTCATTGTTGGACTTAGCAACAGATGCTTTCAAACTACACTAAATTTGAACTCGATGCAGTGTTCACATATTAAAACAGTATCAGGAGAAACGTTACCTGAAAAATAGACCCACAAAGGGATGTTCTGCCTGTGTTGATTGAAGCTCAAATCTGCTTGGCCTAATTTCTGTAATGCCTGTCATTCATTTTAACCTGAGCTTACATTTCTAATGGCAAGGCTCTATCCAGGACTGCTGTTTCTGAATTACAAGACTGTAAAAAAAAAAGAAAAAAAAAGAAAAAAAAAGAAAAAAACCCAATCCTGATATAGCCATCCCTCCAAGCTTTCACAGTGTGGCTCATGTTATATTCCATCTGGGAATTTGGCACAGGATCTTTGCACCATCTCTTGCACTTGCAGCAATAAATCATGTAAGAGCAATACTAATGCCTCTCACAGGATGAAATGGTGATGACTGTCTAAAACAAGAAAGCCTGCAGCGGCCTGCTGAAGGACAAGATGATCTCCCACACATTATATTTGACGTTCTAGACTTTAAGAGAATGGGACAGAAGCTTGCAGATTGAATATATTCTAAGAAAACTGTATAAAATATTATCTAGAAAGATAGCTCTATATTTTAAACGAGTACTTTTTACGTGTTTCCTGATGTTAGCTTGCCATTGATGACTGGTAGGGAGTTTGGGTTGAAAATGCACTTCAGGATTAAGTATGAAGGAATAAACACTTTGACCCAATTCTGTGTTTAAAGCTGCAGCACCACCAGCATAAGCAAGGATTAGAGGCTCCACTTAATGGGAAAAATATTAAAATTTAGACAGCTTTAGTGAGTACCAAATTTTGCCGGAATTCCTTAAAGCACGTTGGAATGCTGGTTTCCTGGACCTGTTTGCACCTAGTACTGGCTGTAAATCAACTCTCCTCTATATTGAGAGAAACTTGTTCCTGTGTTTGCATAAAGATTACCCAAACAGCTGTGACCGTTCACCCATCCACATGTAGGTCTCTGAATTCTCTTGCTGAGTGAGGAGGCGAACAGGAGAGACAGGAGACTGACATGGATGGCCTGAGTTGCTTTGTTAGACACACCTCTCTCCCTTGAGAGAGGAAATTCTCATTCCTCTCTGTTGAGGAAACAACAGGAGGAGAGGTAGCAGACAGCAGAGGGGAGTCCGGATGTGCGTGCACAAAAGCCAGTTGTACCATACAACTCAAGGATGTGGTGGTTTGGGAGGCCAAAATAGTTTTGAGTGCCATGATTTTGGGAAGGCTGTGCCTAGGGAGAGAGGACAGTGGTTCTCTTGCTTGTTCACAGGAATGCTGATCCGGGAACAGCATAAATGTAAAACTCTATCGTGTATCATACTTGTATTTATTTTTTCAGGTTGTTTTTTTAATGATTTTTAGATGTGTGTTTCCTGTAAGATGTCTTCCTAGGTTTATTTTCTTTTTGAAGGAGGAGAATTGAACTCTAAATAATTTCAGGGTGCTTTTCTGAGTTTCAGAACCTGAGTTTCAGGTTGCTGGGCTAGCAGCAGGGAGCATTGATATCTGCAGTAGGAATGATAGGTATAGGAGTTCAAAACCACTTAAATCAACAGCATTTAACAGAAAACATACCTTTAAGTTTGGTAGCAACATGCTTAAAAATACTTTGGATTTTACAGCAGGCTTACATCCTTTTTATATACAAGAGAGTGCAGACACATTTTGTGCCTTTGAATTCTTGATTCGTGTTTTAGACGGAAACTTGTTGCTGTTGGTTCTGTAATTCCTGTGTGGGGATTTTTAACCTGATTTCATGTTGGAAGTCTCAGGACAAAAATGGCTCCCACAACATGTGTTTTTAAACATCTTTCAGATGTGGGTGTCTGTTGGGTCATTTCAAAAGTGCAGATGGAGATTAGTTCCTCACATTTCACAGGATTTCACTGGGAGATACAGTGGAGTTACCAGGAGCCTATCTGCTCTGTTCAGTGGATCACTGGGATGTGAACCTTAGCACTTGTTATGCTCTTAGAGCTGCACATCTGAGACAGGAACTGTGGTCCCTCTGTGGTCTGCTGCTCCTGCAAACAGGTGCTGCACTGCTCTGCGTGGGTGCACGTGCAAGCTGGCTTTGCCACTTGCTTGCAGGTGTCAAGGCTGGGAAGTGTTCTGGGATATGGAACCAGCTGAGATGTCCTGTCAGAGAGCTCGGGCTGTGACTTAAATGATCATATGAATGCAGTTCTATTTCTGTGACAAGGCAAAAGAGCAGTATGAAATGAAGAGGCAAAAAGGGGTTGTGCTAGACATAAAAGTAGTTACCTTTCATGCAGGTTAGACTGGATGAGGGTGCATGTTCTGAGCCATGTAGTGCAGATTACCTCCATACAGGAGATGTTTTTGCTCCATCTGCTCCTTTGTTGCTGTGTACAGAGGATGAGTTCAGAGAACAGAGTATGAGGACATGACAGTCAGCAGAAATAGGTCATCAGACGCAGGATTTTTAAAGGGTTTATGGCTAATCCAGGGTTGTTTGGTCCTGGGGAGCATAATGATTTGAAACAACTGTATTCCATCAGTTTATCTGTTGGCAGTAAGTAGCCTTGGGCTGGGCTTAAGCCTCCACAGATGGTGTGGTAGGAAAGGCTGCCATGAAATGGTCCAAAAGAGCCCATCCTCAGTTGCTGGGATGATCTGTGTACCCTTGCATGTGGGTGTGCCTGGTTAGGTGATTTTCTTCGTAGGGAAGTTAAGATGCGCAGGCGAATCTGTGTGTTTTGATCGAAAGATGCGGAGAGTATCAAGGAGATGCTGAGGAGGAGTTCTGTACAAATCACTGTGCTTTTCAGAACTGTCACTCACGTGGTGAGTGTTCCAAGCCAGGGCGTTTTTTAAATAAGCAGCATGAATTTTGCGCTCGTGGAAGGTGCCAGATTGACAGCTCTGGAGACTGAACCCTTCTATTTATCCACAGAACAGGTACAGCACAGGCAGCAGCACTGCGAGCTTCCCCACAGTGTCTCATCAATGTGTCCCAACCCTGTTCTGGAGGAACCCCCTGTTGAGGTGAGAAGGCAGTTCAGTCTCTTCATGTCCTGTCAATCCTTGGCCTCACTGCCAGGGGGGCTGAGCAGGGTGTCAGCTAATGCCAGCTGTGATGGGAACCCGTAGAGTCTGGGCTGGAACATGCAGCAGATTTCGAGGAACATGAGTCGCATTCCGCACCTGTGATGGTCTTCCAGCAGCCTTTTTGCTTTCAGTGACTTAGGCTGAGGTCAAGGAAATGATTTTGAGCCCAAGGCCTCCCTGTGCCATTGCAGGACGCTCCGGTTTCGGTGCAGTGTGTATGTGAGAGAACACGGGTGTAAAAATCAAACTGGGTTCAAGGCCCTCAGCCTCAATTCTCACGAATTATGCTGTCTCCCCACAGCCCCCTTTTTTCTCACAGTTCAAGGGGTAGAATTACAGTTGTGCGAATTCTGGATAGCAGAAATAGATTATATAAATATGTACTATACTAATATTTTCCCTTAGTCTACCAAATTAACTCATTTACCGAATTTCCTGCAAATTATAAAACACTTACTGTCCATCCCCTTTTCCTTTGGGCACGCCAGCTTGTAATAAGGTCCTTGTGATCTAATAAAGTATTTGGGTGCTGATGCTTTAGAAACCTGCTTTCCTTTGCAAAAGTAGTAGGAAATTGGGTAGATAGTAAATTAATCAGTGCAACTTATTATCTACAGTGGGACAGCTGTTAAAAACACTAGGAAACAGGGAAAGTGCTTTGGAATTTATAAAAGTAAAATAAAGCTGGATGTTTCCCAAGCTTCAGAAAAGAAATTTGCTTCAATAACTCTGCGGTCTGGGAGATTCATCCAAGCTTATCCTTTTATTTTATTCATAGCTTTGAGGCTGTTTTTCAGCTACAATGAATTTTTCTACAGCCAACAAAAATCTCAGTACTGTTGCTTCCATGGCTTTGGTTTTTTTCTGGTGGCTTTTGTTGTTTGGTATATTTTTAAATAAAAGAAGCTTTATCTAAAAGTAGTCTCATGATTTGAGGAATTTTCTTTGCCGAATTTTAGGTGCTGTTTTGAAAATCAGATTGGTTTTACCTTAAAACTTTACCGAAAAGAAAGGAGTTTGTGTGCCTTCAACTTGAAAGGATTTATTCATATTAATAAATATTCCAGGCCAGTGGTAGTGCAGCTGAAGAAGCTAAAGCAATGCAGCTGAGCTTGTAGTTTTTTCCCTCTGGTTATTCTGTATTTTTGTTTCTGTTTATGTGCGCACCTCGTGTGACACTTGTGAGGGCGGGGAAGGTGCAGTTACTGAGTAGCTGCTGTGCTGGCTTTCAGCATCCTGAGTAATGGCAGAATGGAATGATTATTTTAATTCTTCATCTTCTGATGCTTCCAATTGTGATATCCACTCCTGAGGCCCGTCTAGAAAATTAACTGTTACTGCAATTACAGTGGATGAGATTCCATGAGCCTTTCCTCTCGACATGTTGTCTTGCATCCACAGACCCATTCTGAAGAGAGACCGTTCCAGTGTGAGGAATGCAAAGCCTTGTTCCGAACCCCCTTCTCTCTACAAAGACATCTGTTAATCCACAACAGTAAGTGCAAAGTCAGAGGAAAAACAGCTTTCTCCATTCTCATGTGTGACTGAGAAAAACAAACATGTGGCACCTTGCTCCAATATACAAATTGCTGTGTTAAATTGGTGCTAAGATTCAACTCTGTACCCAGGGAGTTAAAAAATTCAGAACCAGATTCAAACCTTGCCTTCAGATGCACTTAATACAAATCCAAATACGCTGTAGAAAATCCAGCAATGGTTTGAGGACTGATGGCAAGAAATTTATTTCTGCATTAAGTGTGGTAGTGTTACCTCCATTTTAAGAAAGGACAAATGGAAGCAGAGATAAGTTGTTGACTTGCTCAGCTTTTGTAGGTAATCTGGTTTAGAGCTTGACACTGACGTTGTCTCTCCTGTGCCAGCCCAGGCTCATGTTTGCTGCCTCTGGCATAGAACTGGAGCAGCTCAGGGAAATGCTGTGGCCATTTTTCCTCATGAGTAACTTTTCTTGGCATTCTGTCCTTTTTTTTCTCTTAGTTGACCGTGTTAAGTTTTATTTTTGGTGGAATTTTCTGCATCTTTAATACTTGCAGAGCCCTAGACTATCATTCAACCCTTTGAACATGAACAGTTTAGATTTTAGAAAGTGCTCATGATCTAAAATCCTTGTAGCTTAGAAGACAGTGTTTTGTTGTAGGGAATATTCACATTGGCATGGCTAAGAAAACCACAGATCTTTCCTTTTTTAATCCTGCCTAACGGTGTTTCTGTTAGATGAATTACTGGATTGGCATGTTCCGTTTGTTATTTTACAATTATCTTTCAAAGCTTCTCCGATTTTTTTAAAACATTGGATGTCATAAATGTTTTTCCCTATGTTAAATGTTAAAAATGATGGGGAAAATGTTAAAAACCTGTTCAGTAATGTGTATTCTAATGAACAAGCATTTGCAGAATATCCGGAACACGTAATTCACAGTGTGCGGAATTGTAGGTTTTCCTGAAGGTTTCTCTAAAAGCATACACTTGGACTATTTTTTTGAAGAGGATGGTAGCTCAGGAAGACCTTTTTTCTCTTTGTTAGGCGAGAGGACCTTCAAGTGTGATCACTGTGATGCCACTTTCAAAAGAAAGGACACGTTAAATGTTCATATTCAAGTTGTACATGATGGACATAAGAAATACAAGTGTGACCTGTGTGACAAGGCTTTTGTGACACCCTCAGTCCTGAAGAGCCATAAGAAAGTGAGTAGAATCAACCGTTTATTTCCTGTGTGTCCCTCAGATTGTGATCCAATGTAGAATCCCTGGCTGCTTCTGCCTTTCTGGCTTTCCAGTAGAAAGCTGTGATTACCCCTACCCTAAAATACTGATTGCAAGAGTGGGGTTATTGGTGCCCAGCACAATCTACTGCTGGTGCTTGTGAATAAATTGAGTGTAGGTGCTCCAGCATCAGGTGTGTGGCAGGATGGGCCTGACTGACTGCTCTTACCACCCTCCTTTCCACCAAACTCCGCAATGGAATTGGGGTAAACTTTAGGAGGAGGCTTGCTCACCAGTTTGGCCTGAGGTAAGATTGATGGTACAGGTAAGAAATGCAAAGATGATAGTTGAATCAAGAACAAATCAGCTGGGAAAAGTCAGTTTAGGTATTGCCACCTAATTCACATTGTGAGAATTTGTTTAAAAGTGTCATGCAGGTATTGCTTGCCATAGAGTGTGTGCTTCATACATACCTGTAAAATTGAAGTTGCTTTTGCTTTGTGCGCCTGTCAGACTAGGACTGGCTGTGTTTGTGAGCCTTGTGGTTGTACAGTATTGCTCCCAGAAATCCTTTTGGTATTTGGGTATTTGAAATGAATTAGTGGCTGTCTGTCTGGTATATCGCAGTGTTGCTACTAGAGATATGAATGATTTCCAAATAAATCATATCCTAATTGTAATAAATCATAACCTAAATTGTATCCTAATCAAGAGGAGTTTAGCATTCATATCTTTAATGTCAGGCAATGAAAACGGTGCAAGTCCTTCCAGTACTGAAATGAGATCTCATTTACTCTTGCTTCAGCTGCAGCATAAAATGTACTGTGTGAGATAGGGGTTTTTTTTACGATGTAATGTAGAATTTTGTGTCATTTCAGTGTCTTTTCATTAACATAAGAATTAATTTCCCTATCTGAAGACGGTCATGTGCTAGCTGGGAACCAAAATAGTCAGCTGCACGTATAATTGAAAGCGTTATTTTTCCTGTCTCATTTAAATTAACACTTTTAAATGAAGTCATCCAAAATTCTCCACCAAAAGAACAGCCACAGTTATAAGGAAAAGTAGTTCAATAGACTGATAAATCTTCAGTTCAAAATTGTGTGTTGAAAGCACAGTGTGAAAAATGATGGTGACCTCGTGTGTAATTGATTTCAGCATGATCTTGCTTTTGACCACACAGGTTGGATGGGAGAGTTTGTAATGCGTTTTTTCTTTCTATTTTACAATAATTCTTCGTGTGTCAGTGAGGCCCTCTAGCCCTAAAAGTTTGATTTCAAAAGACAAACTCAGCGATTTAGTGCTGGTGATTGTTAAAATGTTCTTTTGGTGATGAATT
>WAAG01042169.1:31637-75765 GCA_013390105.1 Tichodroma muraria | reverse complement strand
TCACTTTGTCTCAAACAGTGACACGCATACAGTTAACTCACACCTACTGCAAGTGTTGTTTACTCCTGCTTGCAGAAAGAAAGATGAAATGCAATAACAAGTTAACTCTCTTACACTTGGGAACAGTTCTCCCTCTTCTTTTTCATTAGCAAAGCCCCAAGTACCCGATCAGAATGCTGCTAATATAAACATCACTATTATTAATAGCAATACTCACCTACACAATGCAGCAATATGAACACAGGTTAGCTGGAAAACTTCCCTGAACAATAATTTCCCATCTAGCCAGGCTTGCAGTGGAAAGTGTAGTATGCCATCTGTCTTGGTACTCATGCTTAATTCCCTTTTATCACTGTTTTACCCAACATGAAAGTGATTTTTTCCTGCAGGTTTTTGCAAGGACACATTAACTTATCTGATTTTGTATTTTAATAGAATTTCACAAGCCAGTAGGACTGATACATAACAGTAATTGCTGTTAAAATGGGTGTAAATTGTCTTGATCAAATCAGGAGTGTAAACAATTTTTTAATTAGACTGCTTGAAACTTGCAGTAACCAGGGAATGATTATGCAAAAGTCATCAAGGGCAGCACATTCAGCAACTCATCCCTCTGTGTTTCTGTTCTACCTTCAAGTTAAAGCAGAGCAAACACCCATGTTGAGGCTCATATGTTCAACCACTCCCTCCTACCACCAGCTGAAGACAACAGAAGCGTGGGACAATTGTCAGTGATTCTTACATTATATTTTTAAAGAATATGTTTAGGATGTTTCCTAGTCAACCTTACCAATGACTCTCCCTTAAAATGCAATTACATGTGTATATATTGATTGTGATTCTGTACACTCAAAAATCACACAATTTACCTCAACTGCAACATACAAAAACAAACACAAGCAACTGATAAATGACCCACTACTAATTTACTTGCTAATTTTCCCTTTCAGACTGGATATTGTGAGCATTTTAAGACACTAAGAGGTGTAATTAGTTGTGGGAACAACTAAAGATTAATTACCAGTACAGCAGGAAAAAAATAAAAACCATTAATTAGGTTCGTTTGTTCCACAGAGAAAAAAAATCCATAGTATTCTGGAAAGTACTGCAATTTGATTAACATAAATTTCTTGGCATTACCACAATTAGAAAATGAAGTCACAACTGATAGTTTATTTTAAAAAGAAAGGAATTTCATAGTCCTCCTTACATAAAGGTCACTTACTCTCAACTTACATTTCTATGTACTGAGCTTTCCAGAAACAGATTTTTCTTCATTTCCACTCAGTGCTACCCATAATTGAAAGGACAAGTGATGCTAATTTCATCTTCCTAAATGTCACACCCCGAAGAGCTAATGGGAGCTAACGCAGGTACATCTCTGATGTGCACACCTCTTCAAGCCCTTACACTAATCAGTGCCAGAAGATTTCCAAGTATTTTGCTTCACAGGTCTTGCAATCAATGAAACATTTGGTCTCCAACAACTGGCCTCTTACACCTCATTACAGAAAGGAAAAGTTGAAAACAATCCTTAATGACCAGGACACACTGAAGAGCACTGGCAGACTATCATTACATAAAAACCAGAGCTGAGTCTGCCAAAAGGCCATTAAAGCTATTGGGTCAGGATGGGACTTACTGATTATTTCCTTTTCTTAAAAGAACTTGTTCATCTTTATATTTCTGCTTGTGAAAATGCTTCAACAGCATTTTAAAGGTAACTTCTATTTTAAACCAAAGAAGGGACAATTGTAATACTGAATTGAGGGATTTCAATAAAAAGCTGTTATCAGTAATTGCAGATGTCTCAGGGAATACAATGTTCTCTGAAAGACCAGGGATAGGACAGAGGTCACTTTTCAGTTATCCATGTTTTAAACCACAACCTCGTTCCCTCAATCAAGTACTGGGAACTCATGTGGACTCTAAGTCAAATTCACAGCTAAAAAGAGCCAGCAGAGTATCAAGTTCAAATGGCTCCCAATTAAAAGCCCGTAAGAGACCATTTACAGTGGAAAAAGCTTGTGCAAAAGCAAAGGATCACGCTAAAGCTTTGTGCCAAAGCAAAGGAGAAAAAACCCTTCCTTGCCTGGTGCGAGGTAACATTTTATTCTTACAAGGAAACTTACTATTTTCCTCAGTATAAAGACAGGTTGAAAACAATTTACAGTTCTTCACCATCCTACCTGCAGTGCTACATGAAAGCAAAGCAAAGCAGCCTGCTGGGTGGGTCTTTAGAGCTGACTGAATCCCAGGGTGCTGCAGGTGATGGGCTCCTGCCAAGCATCACTGCACTCTGAGGGAACTGTTTTTACCAGTCAGACTTTCAAATGGGTATTTATATTCATTGGACACCTCCCAGGATTAATACAGGGGAGCATGTACCCTCTCTGCATCAGTACAGTTGAGATACTGGCAGGTATTAAGGCATTATTCATGGTGGGTTTGTTACTTAAAATTAGAGCTTTTGGGACAGATCTTCAGCTGGCATAAACTCAGCACAGCTCTATTTAAATTAAAGGAATTGTGCTAATTTACATCAAATTATGATCTGCGCTGAAGGTCCCTAAGGATTATCTACTCGATAAGTCACTTATTTTTAGCTAATTGAAGTAGTTGAGAGTGTTTCTTAGTAAATTATGAACCAGCTATGATATTTATTCATTGAAGAGCTCAGACTGTTAGGCATTACTTGCATATTGTCTTTGCTTCCCTTTTTTAACTGACTACATCTCATCACAACTTTGGAGCTACATTAGCAAATCTTCCCATACAAAGTTCACATGGGAAGATCATTTTTGCTTAGCACTGACTGTTTAATTTAAACACAGATTTTTTTGATCTTGTACACCTTATTTCAAAATTATTGTGAAGCTACCAAGCTGATGCCAAGCTCTTATTTTCTAATGCTGTAAAACATTACAGCTATAAAATCAAGACCACCATGTTGCCCAAAAAACATTGCTCTGCTGAGTTTTACGTTACCTAAACCTCTGATTTGTAACCCTTGGCTTTATTAATACACACAGCAAGCTGGGTGCAGTATCATTGCTTCATATACTCCAAAAGATAAAGCACTGTGGCCATGAAACTTGATTTTAAATTTACTGGCAGAGAGGCAGGGGTTTTGCTGAAATTTCACCAGCACAGGATTGATTTCTGTTAGACCTAGCAGTGTTAGGTTAATGGTTGGACTCAACGATTTAGAGGTTTTTTCCAACCTTAATGATTCCATGATTCTGTATCACTTACAGCCTTGCTGCCTAACTTGCTCAGACTACAAGCACAGAATGCCTATTAAAACAGTATTTTGTACATTTGGTAGGCACAAAGCAATCAGGAAAACAGAATTTTTCTTCTACTCACAACTGTGTTATGATGAAACAGAACTCTTTTTCATTAGCACAAGGAAAAGATTCATCCCTCTTACCTTTTATTTCTGTCCTCTATCTGCAAGATATAGACCATGTCATCAGCAGAATGAAGCTTGGAGCTGCTGTCTCCCCACTTCAGCTTCAGGCTCTGAGGCCCTGCTGCAGCACATTCCAGCCGTGGAGGTAAGGGTGGTAATGGCCTGGTTTTTGCTTTAATAAAGTGGCTAAAAGGTCCAGCTCCAATTTCATTGACAGCCTGGATCCTGATCCTAAAACGAACAGCAAGAAGATGAATGTTAAATGAAGTGCTCTCACAAGGTTCTTGATACAGACACATCCCAAGGGAGAAGAGAGCCTTGTGGGGCTGACTGCTCCATCCCTGCCAGTGTCCCACCCCAGCTCTCAGGGCTTTTTGTGGCAAACTGAAGGTTCTGTTAACACAACAAGGATCATCCTGCTTAGACTGCAAGTGCTGCAGTGAAGATGTCAGAAATGCAACAAGGCAAAGGGGAAGGTCTGGGTCTCAGGACCTGGTGACAGCCACAGGGACAAGGTGCAGTCCTTGTCCACAGCAGCAGCACAGGACAAGTACAGCCTGGAAAACGTGAAGTGCCCAACCATGAGTAAATAAAAAGCAAAGTGTGTTCTGGTTGTCTAACAAAGATCATGGACATATTTAGGTGAAAGCACTCAGGTAAAGCACTGGTGTCACTGCCATGAAACCCACCCCCACGCTGGCAAACACCCTGAAGACCCAGAGCAGAGCTCTCTCAGTGTCTCACAAAGCACACTACTTAAGCACAGGAAACTGCTGGGAGGAACTAATGGAGAAGGTTAAACCCACAAACCTCCTACACTCTGCCACAAACTGCAGAAATGCTAACTGCAAGAGAACCATCCATTAGATTAAATAAATGCTGGACCCAAGTCACTCTCACAAGATGCACAAAAGCCCTGAAGCCATTTGAGGACATCAAGAAGAAAAGCAGGCCACCTGCCTGGTCACAGCAGCTTGACTTTGGAAATGTTCTTGACTTTGGAAATGTTCTTTGGAAATGTTCCAGTCTTCTAAATTCTGTTTCTTTCTTAAGATAATGACTGCTTTCTGGTTTGTTAATTTTCTCTTATCTGTCTGCACCTTTGTCTAACACTGAGATGAGTGAGGAGTAGCAGTCTCTGACTATGGTAACAGCACCATAACAAAAGTGGGAAATTTGCATTTCCAAACAGTTTTGAGGAGTGTATAAATAGAAATATCGGTACAGATGAGCCTGAAAGGTTTCAAAAGTTTGTTAAATCAAAGACTGAATATGAAAAATCAGGATGGAGAAAACGAGTTAAGATAGTTCAGCCTAGTTTAGATAGCTGGAGAGATGCCATTTACTTTGGAAATCCTGGTGCACAGCAGCCTTGTAATTTCTCATGGGTAAAGACTCTTTATAAGCACTGTCTCTACTTGGCAAAGCTACTTATTTTGACTGAAGAACATAAAGTGATGCAAGTTCACACAAACAATGTATGAAAAATTACTTTGGTTTTAACAGCAAGTTTTCAGCTTTACCATCAGGAAAAGAGAATGTTAAAGGGATAGGGGAAAAGAAATCTCTCCAGAGAGTATTGCCCATTGAAAAAAAAAACCCAAAACTTCATTTTCTGCTTTTCAAGAACATAAAAGGTTACATTGTTAATAACTACATTGCAAGACAATGAAGTCTGATCTGTTGATTAGTCAGCTAAAGCCACTGCACACTGAGAATGCAGTGTATATACATTGATAGGCAAATGTGTGCTTAAAACTTTGCTTGTTGACCCAGCCATTAACAGGGGTAACGCAACGCTTGGTGTGGAGCTGCATTTTCCCTTTAACCTTCCTTCTGGCTTCCGGAAATGCATCCTGACCACCTTATAACACTACATTCCTCCTCTTCCTCCCTAAGGGTGGATAGCACAAAGATCTAGTGGGAGCCTTCTCCTCAACTGCTGCTTGCAAGCACTTGACATAGTAAGAACAAAAGGCATTTCTAGTATCTGAAAAAGTGTAATTAATATAACAGTGATCTTACTTCATATAGTGTTACTGGTTTGCTTTAGACTGAAGAGTCATTACATCAATATTTAATGGTATTTCCAATAAAAAAAACCTAAGCCTGCCTGTATTTTCACTGGATTCTAGCAAGCTACCCATTAACATGTGCACATAAACAGTTACAGCTGTATTACAAAATGCTACTACTGCTTTTGTAGGTTGATTACAGCACCATGCTCTAGAGTATATATCCTTATGTTTTGTTTGGTATTACTTAAAGTCCTATTAACAACAAAGCCTCTCTTCTCCTCAAGCATTGTAACTTCAGCTGGTTTCCAACTGGCAGCTACCACACCTGAAAACAAGCAGTGAAATGAATCTCTCTCCAATGTCACACTTTTTAGATACATGCATGCACAGAAACCTGTGCTCCTCGTCTTGCTTTTGCCAGGTATTTGCACAAGGCAAAAATGTGTCTCTTCATTCATTGTTATTTTTTAACGCTTTCCTCTGCTGCACAGAGTTCTCCCTCCCCCCTTCTGACACACACAAATATGCACACACACACTCTCCTTCTGACTCAGGAGCACAGTGAGACTGATGGAAACTCTTAAGCCTTAAAATAGAGACAGGCACCTTTACAAATGAGTGATGACACTGGGAAAGCAGGAACTGATTTATTCAACTCCAACATGGCTCATGTTGCCACTCTTTTCTGCTGATTGCACCACCAGAAAGCTCTGTAAATTGCCACTATCATTCCCAGGGCCTGAGCTTCATCAGACACACACAAACAGCTAATTTTGTGTTTCCTGTGCACGTGGCAGCACAACCCAAACCCAGGCACCACCTCCCTCTGTTAACCCCACCAGTGTCTGCTCAATGGGGATCAGGCCTTGGGAAGCCCAAAGGGAAGGGGAGAAGGAAAAAGGGGAAAAGAAAAGGGAGAAAGGATCATGTGGAGAAGTGGGGAGAGCATATGGTGCTGGGGGAGCACCTTGTCTCACTGTCTCTGCTCCAGCTCACGTGCTTTTTAGTGTCCCTGCCCCAGCCTGTGACAATGAGCTTTTCCAGCAGGGTGGCACAGCCAGGGTGGGCAAGAGAACATCCACAATTAAGTGGAAATCAATTACTGTTTACAGAACTGGTACTGGGAAAAAAATCAACTCTTTATTTTCATGTAAAAGTATATTATAGACAAGCAGAAATATTTGCACTAAAAGCACTTCCTGAATTCCTTTCAACTTTTCCACTAATGGTTTCTAAGTGAAAATACCCTAACCATCCTCTTGGAAAAAAAGATGGTTTAACAATCCAACAATCACAATTTGACAAGACTTTGAAAATGTATTTAAGAATAGTGCCTAATTCTGCAGACCTGGACCAATAATACTTGTATTCATTCCCACATTTTCCAACTAGAACTTCTAAAAGTTTAGAAAGAAAAAAACATAAATCAGACAAGGCAAACTTAGAAACCATGAAATGATCTTTAACAGATCATTCTCTCTTAAAAGGTTCTTGACCCAGGGAAATAAACACACTAAACAGGCAGCTATTTTCAGATTGGTCACAAAATCCTTTGTATAGTTTTCCAACAAACCGGAAAACCAACTTTTGAATTAATTTTAGAGTCTGTCATGAGAAGACCTTGATTCCCTTGCTCCCATAAGAGGAATGCCACCAGTTGCAATACATGTGCCTGTGGAAACCTGTGGGAGTTAAAATGCCATGGACTTCCAAAGGGGAGGGGAAGCAGCATCCTCCAGCATCAGCAGCAGCCTGGACACGATGAATAGCAATCACACACTGCCCCACAAATCCCCACTCAAGACTCCTGGAAGAAGACTTAGCTTTACGCTCTGAAATATATTTTGTTTTATAGCGTGCTTAAACTTTGCAAACTTGAGAATCCACATGAATTTTTCTCTCCATCTTGGGTGATCTTTTACTTGATACAGTTTAAAAATCCAATATATTTATAGACTTTTTATTCCTAAACCAAATTAAGTGTTGCTATTAAAATTTAATAATGCTACTATATATTTCTGTACACTGCGTAACTTCAGATGAGAAGATGCATTCTTAAAAATTGAAAGTTGTTTTGCAGTGTAGTATCTCAACAGCAGAACACAATTATCTATGGAATGTGTTAAGTGAAGCTTGGGAACAGAGTGTAATAGAAGATTGGTGTTTCTGTGACTGTTGAATACTTATTTATTGTGGAATATTTATTAACTCACTCCCAGTTACATCAGTTCACAGAAAACCAGGCCAAGTGTATTACCCTATAATCTGAGTTTCCAGAGCTTCGTGGCTATGTCAATAAAGCAGAGAGACTGCAGAACTCAGACATATTTCTGCAGCTGCTCACCAGCCAGGATGTTTGCACAGTGCTTTGGGGAGGCATCTGCTTTCTGCAGCAGCAGAGCTGGGCCGTGCCTGAGCTGGAATCCTCCTGCCTCAGCCCCGCCATGGCCACTCGCAGTGGGACACAGGCACCTTCCAGCTCCTCCTGCCTTAAATGCCATCTGGGATGGAAATCCTGCTCATGGTCTGCTGGTTGGATTTGCTGCTCAGACACAAAGCATCCAACTTGTCAGCTTGGAGCCCATTTCTGCAGAGAGCCTGGAGTTTCTCTGTGTGTTCCTGGGCTGCTCCTGTTACGTCATTCCCACAGAGAAGCTGGAAGCAAAGCAGTGCCAGACACAAGCTAACAGCTCCAACAGGGTGGACCCACATGGACAGGCTTTCACAATCACCCCCTATCTAAAACAACTGAAATTTCCAATTTTGAACTTGCTGCATTTATAAATAACCATTGCTTTCAATTTTGGTTTCCCACAACCAAAAACATTGACAGTGGAATTCCAACTCAACTGAAACAGAAAAATCCTTTGCTGATTTACTTCAAATTCTGCTGAAACTTTGGCAAGGGAGTTCAGAGCCTCAAATGCAGTAGTACTTGGCTTGTTTAGGCTAGGAAAAATATGTTCACTGTTTTTAAACACAGCAGGGAATAAACACTTGAGAGGGAGAAGAGTAAGTTGTGTTAAACAAAACTGACACGAAAAGAAGACTCATCAGTAGAGAAATGTAGAGAATGTGATCAGTGATGTTCTGAAACATTCTTCTGATTCAGCCAGCAAGGGCAGAAAATGCACCAACATTTAGCACACAGCCTGAAAATCCTGCTCCTTAAGGATTTATTTATCAGGGCAGACATTCCTTGATCAAAGACAGGTGTCAAGATACACTTGAAGAAGAAATATCAGTGAAAAAGTTAAGGATCAAAACACTGACAAATCTATTTTTGATTAGCAAAATAATACTTCAAACTACTCATGAGGTGCATTTGCAATCCAACTGCAGTCACTTGTTTTCCCTTACAGGAATAAGATGAAAGATTTGGGGTTTCTTTCTCTGATTTTATCCAACAAAAGAGCTTTCCTACATTATTACTTCTGATCAGCCATCCACTGGTCTGTGCTCTTCAAGCGGCGCTCTTTTGGTAGGAACTTTAGTCTTAAAATAATATTTAGAACAGTTAATGCTTGTGGCTTTGGCTGTTTCATTTGGACCAGAGACAGGACGAATCCTTGACTAAAACTATGTGATTTAATATGGTGCTTTTTACAAAATAATGAAATAAGAATGCAAAAAAAAATATCATTCCAATCTCCATTTCTAGGCCTTGAGGAAGATATTTCCCTTAAGAAAGCTGTAGACAATCAAGAAGCAGCTAAAAAAGAGACTGAACTTTAGTGAAGTCTTAACTTTGGTGAAAAATTTAAATGGCACATTCTGTCTTCAGTGAGTTGCTCAAAGCTCCCTTTTCAGCTTTTTTGGGTCTTGGCTGAACAAACATTTGAGGAGAAACCAGGGAATATGAGACTGCCCAAAGAAGATGCATTTCCACAGCTGGGTGACCAATCCACAGACAAACTCTTCAACTTTATATGCATGATCTGTGAGCAAGCAATGTGTGCTCCTCACTTTAAATAACATCTAGTGTATGTATTTGTATCCTTGCTACTACAAGTTCTCTTTTCTTGGGTACAGGATAAAATTTGAATTATGAACTTTCCATTTACAAGGCCTGTAGGATTGTGACCTTGTTAAAATTGTTGACCATGTTAAAAAAAAAAAAAGAAAAATGTTACAGAAAGTCTGTGACACATCTAAATTTACAACTCTGTGATTAAATTTTAGTCTTTATTAGAACAGTACTTATGAGAGAACTTCTTTTGTCACATATTCTGTTGTATTGCTGTTCATTGCCTACATGGAACCATTTTTCTTTCTTAATTAGCAATTAGGGAGAAAACACATAAGCCCGAACATTAAACTAATAAAATTTTGGCAGTGCCACTTAGCAATTTAGACTCTGAAGCAATATAAATTTGTTTTAAATTCAGGCCATCTTTTCATTAATCTTCATATACCAGAGCCAAGAAATAGCTGTATCTCTACAAATAAAAGTTCATTGTGTGAAAATTGCTAACCCTGCTCAGGGATCAATAACTTAATAATTTAATCCCTTGGAACAGTACTTCCAAGTAGCTGAAAAAACAAGATATGTAACACTGTAATTTTAATTATTTCTTACTTTTAAAATTTATTTATTTTAGAATTTATTATTACCAGTGTAACCTTACCTTAGCAGAGCAACTCAAAAAGTAGGAGAGGTCAGAAATAACGCAAGGAGAGGCAAAAAGAAGGAAAAATAAAAAGGCGGGAGAAAACAATATTTGAGCAGGAACTACCACAACCCATTCCACCAAGGAACGACTGCAGATTGCCGTGCTCCTAGGCTGGGTGTTTGGGCTGTTGCTTGGCATTTTAAGCCCCTCTCCACGCCACGAGCATTTGCTGTGTGGAGCCGAGCCGCGTGATCCCCGTGCCCAACGCCGCACTCACCGGTACGAAGTCTCGGGCAGCAAACCCTCGATGACGTGACTCGTCACGTTGCCCACGGGGATGCTGACGTGCCCCAGGTCGATGTTGTAGGATGTGATCTCAGCCCCGTTATTGCTCGGCTCCTCCCAGCTCAGTACAAGGCACACAGAGGGTGAGGGCTGGCAGGCGCCCACGGGCTCGTCCTCCAGCACGGACAGGGTGGAGACGGCATCAGGCACGGCCGCGGGGATTCTGCAGGTCACCAGCTCGCTGTAGGGTCCAGCTCCAGCCTGGTTAATGGCCTGGGTGTGGAAACAAAAAAAATATCTACCAATGCTCTCCTTCACACGCGTATCAAGCTCATAGCGATGAGCTGCGCAGCCTGGAAGAGCTGCATGGATTCTTCAGAGGATATGCACTGCTGGCTTCTTCCTCTCTAAAGAATGACTCATACCTCTGCTATCCTAGGGAGTTTGTATCTTCCTTTGTCACTCAGGAATGTCTCAAAAAAACCTGGAGAATATTTCTCTTTTCCCTAAAAGACATTTACTAACCTTTTTATCAGTGGCAAACTTTGGTTCCTAAGGGAAAACGTCATAGTCATGCTGCCAGTGACAGGTGACATCAGCAAACTGGCTACCCAAAGTCACTGAGCCACCCAGTACAAAGTCCCCAGTATACTGCAGGACAGCCCAACAGATGCTTTATGCAAGCAAAATATCCCTAAAGATATGGGATATTTAGGTTGTTAAAAACTACCCTGGTTCCTAATTTGGAACCAGGATAACTAATTTCATGCTAAAAAGCTTCTGATATAAGAATATAGGACCTCAGCACAGTGTTAAGCCTATGACTCAACATCTCCCCAGAATCACAAAATCATTAAAGTTGGAAAAGTTGTAATTCACTACCAAACCACACAGCTCAGTATCTCCTTCAAAAGAGGAAAGCAACAATTTATCAAGCTTCTCATCCTATGTGGTAGATCCTGAATCCCAGTGGAAAGCGAGTTTCAAAACCTGGCCCTTTCTGTTCATTAATTAGAAGCTGTTGTCAAAGCTTGCAAGTCCAACACTGCAGAATTGTACAGGCCTGGGGTTTTATCAGCTGATGGTCTCAGCCAGTGGCAAAAGCTGTACCCATTGCACTGGAATTGCCTAGGGAACGATTGATGTTACCTCCTCAGGATTATTATGAACTCAATCACAGAACCACGCAGGCTGGAAGGGCCTGTGGGACTCATCTCATGCTCCTTGATGCTCCAGCCAGGTCAGACAATGCAGACCAGGCTGCTCAGGCTTTTTTTCCAGTTGGGTCTTGAAAAATGCCAGGTATGTAGATTGCACAGCCCCTCAGGACCACTGTTACATCCTCAATTGCCTGCATGGTGGTATTTTTTCCTTTGTGTCTCATCTGAACATCCCTATTTTAACCTGGAGCCTGGAGCAACACTGGATGCAGCATTCCAGGTTGTCAGGAATGTCAGGTAATGGGCAATACCACCATCCCTGGATCTGCTTGTTGGGATCCTCCTGATGCAGCCCAGCATCCTGCCAGCACACAAGGTACAGGGAGAGCTCACAGAACATGGTACAGCAGAAACTGCATGAGTCCACAAGGCAGAGACCTCCAGAAACAGCTTTGATGCTGCCCAGCACCCTCCACATTTCCTTTACATTTGGAAAAGTTAGCCCAGAGTCTCCCATCAAGTTACATTTTCAATTAAATTAATTGAAAAATCCAGGCTTACAATGTTGCCAGCAGGATTCTGGTGGCAATGACAGGACACATCAAACAATTGTTTGATTTCTAATCTATGCTTAACTGCTGTGAATAACTTACTTCTGCTCTGCATTATACAAACACAAAGCCATGCTCTGTTTTTCTAGGAGATGTTTTGTTCAACAGAAGAAAGAGATAATAAAGTTACATTTGTCAGCCTTTAAAAAGCCCTTCAAAACAAATCCTGCTTCGGGGAAATCTTCTATTTAGTGCAGCGCTCCTGGAGCTGTTAGAAGTGAGCCCTGTTTTGTGCTCTGCCAATGATATGATTTGTCTTGCCTCGAAACCAGTGTTTGGCCATTTGTATCTTGCTCCAAGCAGTTCATTGTCAGTGGTGTTTTTTAAACTGCTTTATTGGACAATCTCATCACCATAACTGATGGGGCTTTGCTGCCTAGCTGCTTTCCCCTGCCACCCCCAAATGACACAATATTTCCCTTTGCAGAAGCCACTATTGTTTTCAGGAATATTCATTACAGGAAAAAAGTTGAGCAACGGTAAAGACAATTGTCTGCCCTGCAGTTAGATATGCCTGATTCCTCAGTTCTCTTTTTTACTGAGTTACTGTAGATTGAGATAGCAATACTGTGTGTTTATTAGAACGCTGACTAAATGCGGTTAGGGGGACCTTTATTTTTAAAAAGGAAATTTTTCTGTTAAAGCTGGTAACAGATAAAACAAACTAAAATTTCTGACACTATTTAACTTCCTTTCTTTGTCTGTTACATCTACTTTGTGAGGAGATCTTTATGTAATTGTTTGAAGATTACAGTGTAACTTGTAAGAAATTCTTCTCCACATAATACAGAGGATCTGATCCAGAGGATGAAGCTCTCTAGAAAGTAATACATGAGTCACTGATGGACTTCAATAAAATATCTTCTTGCTGTTGTGCCTTTCCTGTAACTTCTGCCTATGGATTAAATTCTACCGGCTGCATTAAAAACTGAGTAGATTTGTGCAACATTTTTGTGGCAGATAGTTTGAAATAAGCACCCACTGGAAATCAAAGATGCCATACAGCTGGTTGTTTCCATTTTTAACATGAAATTTTCCTTGGGCTCCCCACAGCAGTGGTCTCACGAGTCTCCTCCCTGCCCAGCACATGCTGAATGCTCTCCCTCTTGCAGAAACAAGAGGCACTTTCTGGCTCACACCTCCCAGCAACTCACACATTCCCTCATTCTCCTTCCCCCACAGTGCCAGAGCAAGGTACAAACCAGCTCTGGCCAAGACACAAAACACATCTGAGTGCTCTTGGAGCTGTGGGGCCTGAGCTCTTGGGCTGCTGGCCAGCTCCTCCAAAGCTTCTTCCCAAAAAATTGAAAAAAATTCAATATCCTGTTAAAAAACCAAAAAAACTATAAGAAGGAAACACTCAACAGAAGCATGTTGTCCTTGATCAAAGAAATTACCCTGGGTGGTCCACATGTTACCAGCTGGGTGGGTATTTGTGTTGGATTAAGTGATGGTGTTCTGTTTTCACATACAAATATATCTTGTGGAAAAATACCTTAGGTAAAATATTTTTACTTCACTCCCAGTTGCTTTACCTTCCATTTATTTATCAGCAGACATAAATGATGAAAAGTCCTGTTTTTTTCACTTTCATACAGATATACAAAATGTATTTTAACTGCTACTTTTTATTGAAAATAATAGCAGACAAAGAGATCAAAGAGAAAGAAATCATGTAGAGACTCTATGAGATCCAATCTCACTAATCTAAGAGACAAAATGGCAAAGGATGAGAACTCACTTTCTGGCAGGTACCATCTCCTGTACACACAGGAATATACTCAGCTGCTTTGCCTTACTTGATAAATTAAACAGATGCTGGAATTCATTATTTAAGCCAGGGAAATCTTCAGACTCCAGTTGGGAAGGAGATATTATTTACCTCTCCTTACCATGAAGATTTTTTTTTTTTTTTTAATTTTCTAAACCATCACCATTTTGTTTCGGTGTCAGAGGGCAAGGAGGTGGCTGTTACAAGCATTAGCCACCGAAAGCAACAAAACACAAGAGCAATTTTTAAGCAGCACATCAGCCTGCATTGCTTAGAATAAATGTGCATCCCTCCTACCTTACAGAGCACATAATTTGAGAGGGGACTAATGATAAAATTAGGAACGGCAGTGGAAGGGAAGTCTGTGTGGGCCTCAGAGGGCAATGCGTGCAGCCCTGCCATACCTGTAGCCTGCAGCAGTAATGCGCTGCCGCCGACAAGCCACTGATTTCAAAGCAGGTTTCTGTGCCACTATATGCAAGCTGTAGAGATTCCTCCTCTTCTCCCCACTCTAATCTGTATTCAGAGATGTCAGTACCAGAACATTCAGGACTCTGCAACACAAACATTTACGTGGTTCAGTTCAGAAAGGAGCACTTCGGATCGCTGTGTTTCACTGGGGAAGGAATAGAGTACATGGAAAAAAACCCAACAACCACCCTTATTTTTAAATTAATACACCATAACTGCTGCAAATAGAAATGTACTGAGTTAATGTTCCCTAAGAGGTTACTGAAACAGGACAGTTCTGCACAAAAATTACCTGATTGAAATTCAGAGAAATGAGTGTATGCAGCTACTTTGCTTTCCATCAGGACACTCAGGAATAAATTGTCTCTCCACTGGCTTGGCAGAAGCTCAACCGTGGAGAACATAAAAAAAGCATCAATCTAGTGCAGCCTAGTTGAGAGATCAAAACACAGCTCTGGAAGCACTGGCCTTGGAGCCTGGAGCAGTCACTCATGGGCTGAGAAAAGAACCACCTCAGCAAGGGAGGAGCTGGCCTGAGGCTCTCAGTGGAAGTCACCCATCGGTCCCAGAACGGGACCTGAATGTGGATCCTGGCCCATTCACATCCACAATGACATTCTCATGGGATCACAGAATCATCAAATGGTTTGGTTTGAAAGGGACCTTCAAGATCACCTCATTCCACCCCCTGCCATGGGCAGGACACCTTCATCAATCAGACCAGGCTGCTCCAAGCTCCATCCAACCTGGCCTTGGACACTTCCAGGGATGGGGCAGCCACAGCTACTCTGGGCAAACTGTTTTAGTGTCTCACCACCCTCACAATACAGAATTTCCTTCCAATATCTAATCTAAACCTGTCCCCTTCCCCATATCCCCAGCAATCCCTTTATTTGGAACACAAATTCAATGCCTGAATGTGCTGGAGATGAGCCAGTACAGGCAAAACAGCACAGTTCCCAAACCAAAATATTTAATGTTTTTAACAGAACTACCTAGAGCTGTACCACGTGGCCTGAAGCAGCTCAGGGAAGCACTGCTCTGCCTGCAGTAGTGTGGCCTACAAGGACTTGGTGATTTTGACAGGCAAGATGTTGCAATTCCCAGCACAAGGATTCAGAGCCTTGCTGCACACCACAGCAACCACCCTGCACAGGCACAGGGGCTTCTCTGGCTCTGCCTCAGAGCTTCCAGTGGCTTGAGTAGGAACATTCAGAGCTCCTAGGCCAGATTTCAGAACAATGTGTGAAAAAAAGCATCATAATAGGCACCACAGTGTGCTCTCTAGCCACACTCCACAGTGCTTCACTGTTTTTCCTTCTTACTCATATCAGCCAAAAAATGACACTCTTTGAGAAAACATAACCACTGCAAACCACAGCTTCATTTTTAGCTAGAATAAGCAAATATATCTTTCAAGTAAAGAAATTTTTATTTCATCCTACCAGAACCACTGCTTCATGGCTGGGGAGAGCAAATCCCTGACCATTTAAAAGGTAACATTTGGAAGTCGATTTCTAGGTGCAAATTCCAATTTGCAGAAATTCTAGAATTCGCAGTCCAATTCTAGAAATCCAATGCAATTTCTAGTTGCAAAAAATATTAATAGCCCCAAACTGCAGCAAATACACCTGTTGTTATAAAACTAAATGCAGATTATTTTTGTATCCAGATATGTTGTTAGCACAATTTATTTGAGCATCTTGTGAATGTTAGTGATTTCTTTCTCAACAGAGACATTGCTTTGGGGAGGAACCAAAGAGAAGTAAGGCTGGAATGGCTGCTAGATTTTCACTGAACGTCTGTGGCAGAACTACAGCCCCACTGAACCACATCACAGTATTATTTATGGTAACATCCTTTCTTTTCTGCCTTAATTACACAACATTTTTTCTTTAATGGCACCAATCATCCCCATAGCACTTCAGCTAACACTTATCTTGAGCCCAATGCCTAAAGATGCTGGAGAACGAGGAGGAATGCACACAAACTAAAATAAAAGTAAATATTTGGGGAAGAGACAAACAATCTTTGAGGGAGAAAAAGCCATTGTAAGCATTTATGGAGAGTTAATTTCATATCAGAGACTCCAATTTTAGCCAAAATCAAATATTTGTCTTCATAATTCCCACTGAGCACATGCTGATGTGCTAAAAGCTTGCAGAGAGCATGTCTATCATCTGATGCCAGTGCAGAAGGCCTTGTGTCTGAATTCTGGTCTGGAAGACTCGTGAATTACTTGTGTAATTCTTCAGAGCAAAGTAGAGAAGATGATTTTCTACAATAGAATAGCTTCTACATAGCGTTTCCTTGCATAAAAGGATAGCTCCAGACCAGTAAACAGCTCTCAAGCTGTTTTGAGTTCTGTGGTGAGCGTACTGGTTTGGGTAAGCAAGGTGGAATCAGACAAGCAGGGCACCTGACTTACCTCCCAGCTGACCAGGACTCGTGCGTCGGACAGGAAGGACAGGGAAGGTGCTCTGCACTGGCCTGGTGGTCCTGCTGCTGTGGTGACCTCTGTCACCTCTGAATACTGCCCGTACTAGAGGGGAACAAGGTGGCATTATTATTATTATTAATAATAGACAGGTGTACACCCATCTCAGAGCCCTCGAGGGCTTTCTAAGAACAGCACGTGAACTTTTTCAGCGCACTAAACTTTCTCAAAGACAGACTGGGCTTCCAACGCCCGGCACCAAACACCAGAGCTCAGGATGAGCCCACACAAATGACTCAGAGTTGAAGTGTGAGGTGAGCTCAGGAACAAGCACAGAGCATGTATATCCTTTGTGTATCCTCCTTTGTGCGGCAGCAAGTGCTCATGAAAGCAGAAACCACTTCCAATTTGCCCAAAAGTGAGAATGAGCAGACAGTAACTGAGGAACAGTTTGTGTCCCTCTGCCTTACCTTAGCGCAGTGTGTTCACGTATCATAACCGTATTCTCATGGATACAAAGAGGAGCACAGCAAGGGCAAAGCACATACTGGGGTGCCCTTCCATCTTCTTTGACATAAAATGCCTGCCCCAAGTCACTTGTAAAAGGACAGGATGTGCTGGAGCCCAGCCTGGCACAACGTGCAGGGACATGCTGCACACATGCCGCGGATGCTCCGCTCCACGGGCAGCTCAGCTCAGACAACTTCTGAGCCCGTGGTAGGAGGATAATTTAAATGCAGATTAGCAAAGAAAAAAAACCCAATTTTCAGCAGTCTGGGAACCTGGCTCCAGCCAGCAGTGCGAGGACAGGAGATAGCACTGAAACAGCCTTTCTGAGGTCTCCTGAGTGGAAGAGTGACGTTCGCTCAGTACATCCCGAGTTAATTAGAAATCGTTCTCCAGAACAAAGGAGCTTCACTTGGAAGCAATTAGAGGAAAAACACTGATATTTACTTATTTTTAATGCAATATTAGTGAGCATGAAAAAAATGAGCCACTACAAAAAGGCCAAATGACACAGAAATGATGAACCCCAGAAAACTTCTCAGCAGACATGTCAGTATCTGCCATCAAAGAAAGGCCAACACTGATTGCTCTGTCTTACAAAGAATGCACGTGCCAAAAAACGTAATTTATTGACTTCTGCTGTTTTCGAGGAACAATCTGGTAAAGGACATCCTCCCCTACTTTTGCACCTGGTAGAAAAACCCAGCCAAACCAGAACCAGCCCCCTCATTTAACATCGGGTGGAACCAGAAATGCTTTGCAACTGTTCTGCCAAAAAAAAAAAAAAAAACCAATAAAGAAAAAAAGGCAATGCATTATATATTCAAAGGTACCAGGTAGGCAATGGCTTTCACTCCAGCAAGCAAATCTAATCTTTCCATGTGTATTTAATTAATTTTTCACAAAAACAAAATAGTAGGTATTTTTAAGAAAAAACAGTTTAACGGTCTTGCAGATTTTTCTAATACCCAAGTTAAGTCATAACAGAACTTCTCCCTATAAGCAAGTAACTTTAAACCTTTGTGTTATGTTTGTCATAAAGATTTCCTGGGGACAAACATATCAATGCATGTAGCTTAGTTGGGACTTTACATAACACCACTGGAATGACACAAAGGCAAGCACAATCAACCCAAACCTCAATGAAAATGAAAAAGATCTTTCTACAGATCTCCATGGACATCAGACAGAATTTCTGATGTATTTGGGAAGGAACTTCTTCCACGGAAATAATTTAATAAAAAAATCTCATCTAATCTATAAAACGCACATTTTTTTGAAATTAAAACAAAAAACCCACCAGGAATGTGAATTTCCCTCACAACATACCACCTGAGTGAAACTGCAATTCTTGTTTTTACACACTTTAGATTTCAAACAAAAAGAAGCCAATGCAACAGAATGAGGATAAAGAGAACCCTCCCTGCAAGCAGCTATAACTTTTAGCAGGGATTTTGCACATTCAGGAGCAGCTGATTCTGGCCAGTCAAATCATATCAGCACCCGAAATCTCCTTTTAAAAGAGACCCAGGTCTAAAACTGCAGCTCTTCCTCCCAGGTTCCTTTCAAGCGTTTACCACATGTGTTTTTTTCTTTTGCCCATCTCCCCCCGACCCTCCTGAGGGGCAGCACTGGGAGCATCCCAGAGCAGCAGCTCAGCCCCAGCTGACGTACCCCGCCGTCGTTCAGGGCCCGCACGCGGAACCCGTAGGTGGCCCCGGGGAGGAGGCTGCCCACGGTGCACTCCAGCTCAGGCCCCTGGTACACCTCAGAAACCACTTCTTCAGGGGCTGTCATCTCCACACTGTACCCAGAGACAGGGCAGCCACTTTCTGACTGAGGGACATCTAAAAGAAATGGTGCAATTTGTTAATAACATCAGGGCGTGTGTCAGGAAGAGCCATTTTTTTGCTTCATATACCACAGAAATGTGTGCTTCTGTTTCTGTGTATAGATACACACACACAGATATCTCTCTCTTGTTGTGGGCACCTTTTTGCATACAATACCAAAGCATTTAGTTTTGCATTTTTTTGCATACAAAAACAATGCATTTGATAATACATGCATGTTATGTTACAAGCCAGTACCACAGAATCAAACTGCCTGGGGATCAGAAAAACAGCAGCCACCAAAATACTCCCAGGAAGCATTTGGGTGAATTTTTATGCTGGTGTTGAAATATATTTGACAGTTAGAAATTTTACTTATCCAGAATTTGGCTTAACAAATGATGCCACAAAAATGCTTGGATGCTGCAAGATAATCACTGTAAAGAAAACCCTCTGTTGGAAACTGGCATGTGCCTTGTATTCTGAAAAAGGTGCAGTTTTGGACAATTTAGTGCCATGACTGTAGTCCAACATCTTTTCAAAATAACAGGGGTCCAACTGATTATGTGTGTTATACTGTGGATGAGTATCTAAATGCCATCCAAACCCCTCAATATGTTCTAACTCAAATTTTTGATAGAAGTTATATATTAGAAGTACCAATTTTGCCAAGACAATATTGCAAAGAAATAAAAAAAAAAGATTTTAAGTCACACTGTGTTTTTGAAATAAAAGGATAGATTCTAATGAAGCTGGTACTTAAAAGCCCTGAGAGGGACAGGGCCAAAAAAAAAAAATGTGAGCAGAATGTAAGACCCAAAGTACAGCTGAGCTCAGAAATCCAAAACTGAGCCACCACACCTGATGAGAAGCTGCACTTCTGACTTGCTCAGACTCCACTGGACTTTGCTGCGCACGTCCCATTGAACAGGACACAAGCAGCAGAAACAAGGGCTCAAGGTCAGCAGTTGAGCAGCAGAACCAAAGCTTTAGAGCAGCAGGATGCTGCACTGGCTTACCCCACTGCAGCTGCACTTCCCTGTGCCTCGGCTTGCCCAGGAGCCGGGGCGGGCGGCAGGGCCCCGGCGCGACGCTCAGCGTGCGGACAGGTAAACTCTCGGAGCACTGGGGAGAACAGAGCTCAGTCACCCTCTGGCATGAGCACAGCTCAGTCACCCTCTGGTTATGAGCACAGCTCAGTCACCCTCTGGCATGAGCACAGCTCAGTCACCCTCTGGTTATGAGCACAGCTCAGTCACCCTCTGGCATGAGCACAGCTCAGTCACCCTCTGGCATGAGCACACCTCAGTCACCCTCTGGCATGACCACAGCTCAGTCACCCTCTGGCATGAGNATCCCTCTGGTTATGAGCACAGCTCAATCATCCCTCTGTGATGAGCACAGCTCAATCATCCCTCTGGCATGAGCACAGCTCAATCATCCCTCTGGCATGAGCACAGCTCAATCATCCCTCTGGCATGAGCACAGCTCAGTCACCCTCTGGCATGAGCACAGCTCAGTCACCCTCTGGCATGAGCACAGCTCAGTCACCCTCTGGTTATGAGCACAGCTCAGTCACTCTCTGGTTATGAGCACAGCTCAATCATCCCTCTGGTTATGAGCACAGCTCAGTCACCCTGTGGCAAGAGCACAGCTCAGTCACCCTCTGGTTATGAGCACAGCTCAGTCACCCTCTGGTTATGAGCACAGCTCAGTCACCCTGTGGCAAGAGCACAGCTCAGTTAACCCCTCTGGCACAGCCACCACCTTCAAAATGAGCCACAGCTACACAGCAGCACAGGAAATTGTCTCCTACGCCCACCACTTCATGGAAATTTATATAAACAGTAAGGGAGAGGAAATTCTATCAAGCATGTTAGTGCAAATACAATTAATAGAGTTCCTTCATTAGCATTCTCAATAATGGGCTCTCGGTTTTAATTTTCTTTGGTTTTAAAATAATGTCAAGGCCTAAAGTACTCAATCTCAAATGAGAAAAAACGTATCAAAGCAGGAGGAATAAGTGTACTGAAGTGAATTTAAATCAAAGAAGGGAATTACAGGAATTGGGGTCTGAAAAAAGGAACCCAAAAACTTAAAGGATTCAGCCATATGAAAGATAATTGTTAAAACAAACTGCCTCTTTCTGCATGTCCAGTCAATACAAGGTGAAACACATGAGAGTCTGTGGCCTTTTTCAAGTAAGTGGCCACATCAGATAAACAGGATGGTCTCTTCTAATGTAAATATAAACAATTACAGATGGGTTTTGAGGAAACCAAATCTCACTAAATTGCAGCTTGCTGAAAAGAAAATTAGGTATGCATAGAAATCTAAAATTCAACAACTTGCAGCGTGAGATTAACTGCAATCAGCACAGTTTTACCGTGCTGCAAGGAAAACATTTCCCTTCTTTTGAAAGCAGAAATATTGTACCAAAATTAGCAGATAAATCTCTGAAAAATATAAACCAAATAGCCCTTATTGTTAGATAATACCCACCTGACTGTGTCCACCAGTGCTGATACAGCACGCCCGGAGTTTATACAAAGTGCCTGGTTTCAAGTGAGTACAGGTGTATTCTGTAGCTGAGCCACTGTAGGCCACTTCCCACTGATTTGCTAAAAATAAGATATATCCAAGTTTAAAGAAGTGGAAAGCAACACATTTAGGAGTGTCTAGGAGAAAGGAAAATCTTCAATGTGGTCTTCCACAAATAATGTGTTTCAGGAAAATCATTAATATTACTATGAATGTTATTTCCCACTTGAAGACATAACACATAGATATACATGCAAACACATACACTTAAAAATGTAAATAAACATCAGTATTATAGATAATATATAAATGTGCAAATATATGCACACAAATATAAATAAAATATATCTAGATTTAGCCATATAACCTAAAATTCTGTCATTATCAGTAGAAAGAGGATCCCTAAAAAGCCCACTATAAAACCTTCCCAAAATCCAACCCTAGCTCACCCAGGAATCCTGCAAAGTACATAACTCTGTTTCTATCACATTATTAGGGCATTAATGATAATAACAATAACAACCTAAGGAGTCAGGACTTCCACATAGTAGCTACAGTATCTTGAAATTGAAACTAGTCTCAAGTTTACCTTCTGGACTTCCTTGAGAAATCTCTAGCAGATACTTTAGGATTTCTGAACCACCATTATCCTGTGGAGGATCTGAAAAAATAAGACAAGAAGTAGTGTAAGATAATAAAACAATTACCAAAACTGTTTCTGATCCAGCTCCTTCTCCACGAACTCCTCCACATTAACTACACCAGCAGCAGAAGTGGGTGACAGACGTTTGTTTTCAACATGAATCAGAAAAAGGCTGCTGGATAAAGATGACCCAAACAAAATTTAAGGAAAAAGCACTGAAAGAAAAGCTGTGTGGAGGTTTGCCCCATTAATAAAGGAAGCAGCTGGAATGAAGCTGCAATGGGACATGAAATAGAGAGTGAAAAGAAGATGAAGATGAGTTTTTGAAGATGAGCTTGAGTGCGAGTTAATCAAAAACAAAACACTTCTGCTTCTGAACACATAAGAGCCTCTGCACACCTTTTAGAATATTAAAAAAATTAAGCTATCAAGTTCTCCAAACACGTTCAACTTTGGACTGAGAAGGAGCATGAAAAAATCTTAAGTTTAAACACATAGTTACGCAATTTTGTTTGAATTTCTTATGACCCCAAAAAGCTCTGCTACAGCAATCTGAGCTGGCTTACCCCACTTCACACTAAAGCCATGAGATGTTATTGGCCCCTTGATCACGGGTCTGGTTGGAGGTCCTGGCCTGTCTGGGCTGGTTGTGCAGACGAGCACTTCACTGGGAGAACTCTTCCCTTCCACGTTGGAAGCAAACAGCTGAAACAAAACCACAGCGTCAGAGTCTGCCCTTGTTCACTGCAACAGCTTTTCTGGCAGTTCTGCATCAGACTTCTTTCAGCAATTGCAAAAATATCACCAAACTGCAAAGTACGTCACATCCCAAAGCGTGCGGGATTGTAATAACAGGTATTAGATTGTCATGGTGTTTCTTTTCAAACCACAGTAATTTCTCCCCCTCCCTCCATCAGCAAGATCATGACATGTTTTAAGATAAAAGCAGTGCTGGTTTTCCCTTAAAAAAAAAAAAAGTCACTTTTAAAAAGTAACAGTGTCAACTTGCAGTATTTTTCTCATAAAAGAAAGATAAGAGAACTATAACAATAACTTTGCTATTTTTGTTTAGGAGGTATTTCTAACTGCTATTTACAACAAAGTAATTCACAGTATCAGTAATCACCCAATGAAAAGTCGGATCAAAGTTGTGCCTGTAGCCACCAGGCTACAAATTTGTTCTGATATCAAGGCAGTTTTGTAAAATCCATGTTCAATTTGAAAGCAGGGCTGCGAAGAAGCACTAAGGGTTCTCTTCTCTCACCAGCCACAGCAGCCTTTACAACATTAAGCCAGAAGGCATCTCAGAGTGACAACACAAAAACTTCCCAATTCTTTGGGTAGTTCAGGCAACTTCACAAGGTCTTCTGTCCCAGAGAGGAGGAAAAGGGTGTTCCCTGTGAGGGTGGTGAGGCCCTGGCAAAAGCTGCTCAGAGAAGCTGTGAATGCCCCACGGACAGAAGTGTTCAAGGCCAGGTGTTTGGAGCACCCTGGTCTAGTGGAAGGTGTCCCTGCCCACAGCAGGGAGGTTGGAATCAGGTGATTTTCCATGACTCTGTGATTCTTCTTGCTGCTCCTGAATTTACTAAGACTTAGAGATGCCAGGTGCTGGCCTCACACACCTCTTGTGGCCACCTCCAGAGGGACACTGCAATCTGGGTGGCACATCTTGTGGAGCCACTGCAGTGGACAGTCAGGGATGGATGGACAGTGGCACCACAGCTGATCCTGGATAAACCCACTGCCTGCTCCTCCACAGCAGCACCCAGCACTGTGCTGTGATCAGAGACCTCAGCACCACAGAGGAAAATGACTGAGCTTGGTGTTTGCAGGAAGACTCCAGAGCATCTCTCAGAGGCTCTGTGTTTAACGAGCATCCACAGAGCAGAAGACACCAACACCTGCTAAAAACCAGCTCCAGAAGCAGCCACACTGGCATACCAGACAGAAAAGCTTCAATCTGTGGCTGCCAGGGAAGCACAGGCCCTGTGCTGGGGAGGGCAGCTGTGCTGGCTGGCCACCTGACAGTGTTTGCTGCGTTCCGTAGAAGTGAGATGGATTTGCCACCAGGCAAATGGGGAGCAATGCAGCCCAACTACCCTCAGCTACACTTTTACAACATCCTCCCACATGGTACTGAGAACCGTGATTGTTCCCCTAAGTCTGAGCAACAGTATCTCCTGTGTGATAAAAGCAGAAATACAACTAACAGTTTAATATATTAGGTCACAGTATAAAGCAAATTTGTATTTGATGACTCAGTTTTGGAGGGAGCACTAAAGGATCCCTGTAGTGCCTGGAAAAAGCCCAAAACAGAAAACACTATGCAATGAAAAGAGGAGAAAGACTTTACCCTGAATTTATACTGTGTGCTTCTTCTGAGATTCTTCACAGTACAGGCTTGCTCCTCTCCAGTGTACTTTGGGTGAAACATGCTATCCTAAAAAAATACAAAACCAAACAAATTCCCATAAATGAGGAGTTTGAGAAAGTGTTCCCTGTGTTATTCTGTACCTACAACACGTTATAGCAAAGGGGCTTTATAGTTGAGTGGTTTTTTTTAAAAAAATAACAAACAAGAAAAAGCAAACATATAATATATATAATAACATTTATTATTATTATTACTACTACTACTACTTTTAAACTGCAAGGCCATAATACTTTTTCTTTAGAAGAAACATGTTGCAGCTGCCCTGAACAACGTAAATTTGCTGCAAAATAAGCACAAAACCAGTCATGGCAGTTTAACCTGCTACAGAACTGGAAGTGACAGGTGACAGAACACAAGCCCACTAAGGAGCAGCCAGGAGGACAAGGCAGACTGACCTAGCTAAGGACAAGCTGCCCTGTATCTCACAGAACGCTGTGTGGCTTTGTAAGTAATCATAGATGACAGCAGAGATTTTTAGCTAAGGATTCCTAATTCTGCTGTGCAGCAGAGCAAATCACACAGCTCCACCCTGCCAAGCACCCAGTACTCCTGGAAGGCCCTCCAAAGCAGCAGTCCATGCTTCTTCTCAGGGATCTCCAATTAATAAATCAAAACACAGTTTGTCATGCACTTTATAGCAACTCAGTACTTACATTATCTTCTTCCTGAATTTCCAGGGTGTAGGAAATCACTTCCTCTGGTGTGCATCCTTCTACTTTATTCCACTGCAATGAGATCCACGTCACACCAGCTCGAATGAGCCGTGGTGCAGAAGGGGTCTGAGGAATATTGCCTGCAGTGTAGCAAACCACCTCCTGGCTGTACCCACTGCTCAGAGACAGAGCAGAGAGAGAGGAATATTAAAAACAACCAAACAACCCCTCCAAACAAAGAAACAAAGAAACAAAAAAAACCCAACCAAAAAAACCCCAAAACAAAAACCAAAACAACCCCCCCCCCAAAAAAAAAAAACCAGAAAAAAACAAACAAAAGCCAACAAAACCAAAAAACACATCACAAAACAACAAAGCTAAAGAAACCCAAACATTCATGTACTTAGAGAAGTATTTCACATTCTCAAAAAATTTGGACACAATTCAGATTTCTCAGGTGGAAAAGATGAACACCCAGTTAGGAAATGCCAGAACTAAGAATAGAAAAAATGCAGGATAATGTGTCCTCACAGTCATTTTTACAGATCTCACCACAATAACACTGGAAAAAATATCTGAATGCCTAAAAACATTAACTTGGTTTTAACTGCGGAGGAAAACCTCATTTAACAAAAGGGAACTAAAGTATAGCAAATAAAGCCTCAAGTGTTCAACTTTTGGATGTTGAACCTGAGATGTGCAAAATACAAATTCTATAAACACTGCTCAAGCTCTCAGTGGAAGGTGACATTCTTGCAATTTTCAAATCTGTTTCCAAAGTACAAAACGTATTCTGTGCCTTAAAGTCACACCATGAACTCAACACACAGAACAAGCCAAATCTCCTTATTCCAAATCTTCTTTCTCAAAAATAACCTATTTGTTGAAATGCACTTTTATTTAAATAAACCACCTATAACTAAAGCCCAAACAAGACAAAAACCATCATACATGGGAAGTCCACAAGCATTACAACAAACCAAAACCATCTCATGACATGAAGTGTTAGGTGATACTATCATGCCTTAATTTTGAGTGCTGTCTATAAAAATAAGGCATGTGTTGCTGGTGCTTATCTCACAGATTAGCACAGAGCAGCTGACCATAAATAGTTTTTACCTCACTCTTTCCTCAATAGCCTGAGGGGAGAGAATAAAGGGAGAAAGAGAACAACAAAAACAAAAACAAAAAAAAAAGGGGGGGGGCTGGGGGAAGAGTGTTGAAACACACACTAAAATATTTTAAAAATCTGGAATCTAGCAAAGAAAAGAGATGCCAGAACTCTGCACAAACCCAACCAATTCCCTTCCAGTTACACTCAGCAGCTCCAGCTCAGCCCCCCTCTCTCTCCACATTGAGTATTATTTCAATGGGGAGGGAATTAATCTTGCAAGCAGTTGGGAAAAGGGACTCTGTGCACACATGAATGGTCTCAGTCCATGTCAGGGAAAACACAGGAACATGAATAAAGAAGTTTTCTAAAGCTATGAGTTACTGAGTCTTACATTCTAGAAGAGAGAACAATGCAGGAGTCTCCCTTCACAAAACACATTGTTATACGCCACTGGTGTTTCTTTTGTCCTTATAATAATGATTAGATCCTGTTTAGCTGAGAAGGACAATAAAGGAGTACACAAGGGCACTGCATGTTTGGCTTCTTCACAGCTAAACCTTTCCTGGCCTGCTCTGCTTGCCTGAGCACAGGAGCACGCACTGCCCCTGCAGCACAGTATCTCCCTGGGCACACTCTGCCCCTCAGCTGCAGAACATTCCATCCCAGCCTTCCCTAGCAGCTCCCAGAGGACTGAACTAAGTCTGATTTCTCGCCCATCTTCATGCGAGTGCATCAGCTCGTGTGCAAGGAAAAGCAGAAGCTAAACTCCATCTTTCAGTGCCTTGGATGTCCCTCCCTCAGTCCTGCCTGTCTCTCCCTTCTTTCCCACCCCATCAGCCAGCCCTGCCAGCCCCAAAGAAGGAAGGGACTGTACTGCTGAAAAGAGACAGAAGGGCTTTGCTTTAAACCAGAAAAATAAATATATCAAGATTCCTTTCAAAATCTGTAACTCAACTTCCCCTTGCTTGTTTTTCTTGGTTCACAGAGGTCCCTAGTGGGAATTTTACATAACAGATGTATTCTTTTTGTATTAGGAACAGACCACAAAACACCATTTAACACCTCAAAAGGAGCCTATCTGCTTAGGCTGATCTCATCACGCTGAAGATACACAGCAATTCCCTGGGAGGTGAAGGATATCACCAAGGAAAGCGTGACTTACCTTGAAACATTAATAACAGAGCAAATGTCAGATACTTAACTCAAAACCACGAAGAGAAAAGAAACAAAAATCCCCCAGAAATTCCTCTTTATGCTGGCATTGATAGGTAAACTTTCCAACTACCATTTTTTCTCAAGGAAGCGCATACCCTGAGGAACTCACCTAGTACCGACGTCGTTCTGGGCCGCCAGCCGGAAGGTGTAACCCAAAGCTGGGCACAGCTTGGTCAGCTTGCAATGCTTCTGGCTCCCAAAGTAACATTCTCTGAAACCACTGTTCCTCTTTCCCTAGAGAGAGAGAGAAATCTGTAATCGGATCGCTACGGAACAGAACCGCGCCACGCTCATTCCAAAAGGAGCTGTTAAACGGTATCAGAATTAGATGTTTTCATAAAGGAAGCTGTGCAAGCACTGACAGCACTGCTGTGCTCTGAAAATCACACAGATCACCACAGTCTGCCTGCTGGCAGATCCCTCCTCTTCTCACCTTCTTGTAGTTGTGAGATGTGTCTACAGCTCCAGCTCGAAATGCAATTTATCCCACTCAGGGACAAAAAAGTGGGAAAATTACGAGTGAAATGAATCTCCGAACCTGCTCGGTCACAGGAGCACGGGAAAGGTGCAGCTAACACTTCTTTGCAAGCACTGTCCTCCACACGAGCATCCCTGGCTGGGATTGTTTCAGGAATTCCCTATCCCACAAGAGGGCTCCCGCTCCCCACGGTCCAGCACGGCCAGAGCCAGCGGGACAAGCTGGGTGCGTCCTTCCCCGTTCTCTCCGGGGCAAAATCTACTCATCCCAGAGGAATATTCAACCTGCCAGATTCTTGCACCCACCGTGTGATGAGTGAACAGGGTTTGTCGGGAAGTTTGTTAGGGAAGCTGTTTGCCAGAGGGATGGTTTATGGGAGCAATGGGTTGCTCCCATAAACCAGTTATGGTTTAGTAGTTATATAGTTACGGGCAATGGGTTTCACATCACCACGACCCGCAGCAATGATCCATCCTGGTAAAGACAGCACAAGGCAGCAGCCCAGAGGGTATCGAGACACCTCTCCAGCTCCCAAATCCTTCCTTGGGTACTGGTTTGTACCAAGCTGAGCACAAGGACGCTCAGAAGTTCTTTCCCCCAGCCCATCACATTTAAAACCAAGCCCTTACCAATTCACCCCAGCTTGGTACAGCCTGGGCCAGAAATAAAGCCGAGCTGTTTGCAGGACAGAGACCCTGAAGTAACAGGGAATATCTGGACTCATTCTAGGCCACACGTGGAAAACAGTCAGTCTAAAATCTTTCAGGAGAAAGGGCAGGACTGCTCAGCTCCTCATAAATAATATCTACCAGTACTGGAACAGCTGAAAGGAGCTTTAATTTCAACACTCAAATACAAAATTATTGGACAATTACATTATGAAGTACCCAAAAGCAGACCAGAATGGAAGCCTGACAAAGCACATCCATGGGCTCCAGCGTGTGCAGGAGACAGGGTTATGCCCATCTCTGCAACTTCTCCTGACTGAAAAGCCCTGCTGAGCCATTTACTAGTTTTGCCAAATGTCTGTACAATTTTTAGGTTTTATTTTGCTATTTACACAGGCCCTGTAAGGCCAACAGCCTCACCTGCTGTGCCTCCTTGGGCTCACTCTGCCCTCCCGCACCCTGTTCCTCCTCCCTGCTCAGAACATCACCACTGAAGATCTCAGAAATGCCTGAGTGGGACACACATTTCACTGGCCCATTCTCCAGCCCCTGCCAACTTCTACTTCTTCTCCCTCAGATTGTGACACAGAATGAAAAACTCCCTGAAACATTTGCAGTGAACCTTCAGAATGTGTTTATCAGGCTAGAAACAACCACACAGATCTCCAGCACAGCACACCAATGTGGAGGCACTGAAGGGACGTTTAACAAACTGGCAAACAGCCAGAACTTTTATTTATACAGTGGGAGACTACACTTCTTCTAGAACTCTTTTACACACAATCTCCTTCACCTTCACCCACCTGCTCCAGCTGTAGCATTACTGCACAGCTCAAGTAAATTAAGGAGTGAAACTGGAAAAGAATTACAAAACTCAAAACAAAAACATTTTGCAAATGAGAGAACCTTTTCAGATCTAAAAGCCCTAGCCATAGAGTGCTATGATAGAATTCCTAGTTACAGAGTTCTGTGACAGAATTCCTTTAGGACAAAAATAACAGGTGAGCATACTTCTCAGCTCAGCAGTAATATATTTAAAATGCAGACTATACAAAACCTAATTAGAAATCTCATGTTTCAGTAAAATATCCATTCATCAGTGCAGCACTACTAAAAATAGATCTTTTTCCCTATGCAAACTCTCTTTTACAGGTTGAGTTGCCTTACATTAATTTTTCCTCAACTTTCTAATGACTTCACTACTTATAAATAATTGAAAACATTTAATTTATTTTGGATTTCTGTTTAAGAATGCCTTCTTAAAAACTAATTTCGCTATGCCTTTTTTCCAAGAGAACAAAGTGACCAATTGCTAAGCATGTGGTCAATAAAACAATGCTGCCTAAAAAGAAAAACAACAAAATCTCACCTATAGCACAACGCCTGTACTGAGAGCAACGGGCCAAACAAACTCTCGTTTGTCAGCCTGGTTGGTTAAAACTTTGCCAAGATTGCCAAACACTTAGGGTATCCTTAACTTTATAACAGTACAAACCCTAATATTGTATATATTTCTCTTCTAGAACTGGTATTGTACATTCTCCAGACTCACTCAGAGACCAACTGGTATTCAGATTACTCAGACTGGCTGGTATTTTGGATTCTATTGGCACTAATTGGAGAGGCTGGCCGATATTTCTAATTATCCTGGCATTAATAGCCTGGAAATAGCCTCTCTTCTCCTTCTCTCCCAAGATTTATGAAAGCACTAATGCTGGCATAATTATAGACAGGAACAACTGGCAGGCTGGTACTGGCTGCCACCCAAGACTCTTACAGCTTTCCCAGAATCCTTCTCCTATTCTTTGTACGTTCAGCATCCAAGTTTTTAATCCTCCAAATAATGTTTTGTAAGTTGCTTAAAATATACTGTATCATTTCTGCAAGTATTTGTAATCCCCAGATTTCGGAGGGAGAGGGCTGTCTGACTTCCCCAGCCTGGGGAAGTCTCCTGCCTTCTCCAGCCTGGGCTCCCTTTTCTTCTCCAGGACAACCCACCCTGTGATGGACCATCAGCGCCTGCCTGAGGAAACAAGGACAATTCAGCTCCACAAACCCACTCTGCATTGCACAATGCTCCAACACAGTGTTTAAACACAATTCAGAGCTCTGCCTGACATTTCAGCAATATTTCAAGCTGCACACTCTCTTAACACAGGGTGCTTGATTGTCTTTGGAGAGTGCATTTATTGAAGAAGGGATCAGAGGTTTGAAATGGGTTTTGTTGACTGAGTTCCCTGCAGCAGAGCCAGTAAATAAACACAAGAGGAGGAAGGGGCCACTGCAGGTGCAGCAATGCAGGAATGGAGCACAGTCCTGCACAGGACCTCACTGCACACGACTGAAGCAAAGCTCAGCACCACATCTGTGACCAGGATGCAGGACTGACATCTGCTGTGGCCACACCAGCATTGGCTTCTGTGTTTGGGTCATGTTGGCAATGAAAAGGAACAGACTGAAATTCAATCTGACACAGAGCTGTAGAGCAAACTGTCAACAATTAGTGTAACACCCTCAGATCTCTGCAAAGCATTTACTGAGCCAGTTATGCAAGTAACTGGATTTTCCCTATACACAAAAAATTAGAAGGCAGCAAAGGACCTACAAAACATGCCTAAATTATACACAAACCCCAATTTTATCCAAGGCTCTCCTCTTGCACGTCTCACAAGAGTGGCACAGCCATGGGACAAACTCTGAGGGCAGGTAAGTGAACAAACACAGACATGGAGCTCCCTGTATCCAGCTCTGGTAGATCACCACTGAGATGCCTGGCTCAGATTATCAGCTGGTATAAACAAGCACATCTCCGCTACCTCGAGGAATTTAAAACTTTGTGGCAGAACAAAATTACCCCCATTTATCTCTATATAAACTTCATTACTAACTATCTATCATCAAATATTCTGGTATTGTATCACTCTCTCTCTCTCTCTCTAGTAAATTAAAATGAGCTGCTTACTGGGTAAGAATTAAAGCTGCTTTGAGTTCTACACTGAACAAGGACACACACTGTGTGAGAGGGATGTCCTTGTCTCTGGCTCAGGAACATTCCTGCCCTTTCCCATCGAGAATGAACAGGATACTCTCGCTATCCATATACACAAGAGAAACATTTATTTACTACCACTTAATCACACAACGAGCATTTCACATCTAATTAGTAACAAAGGCCTGGTTCTTACAGCAGTGCCAGCAGCATTTTTCAATGCAGTTACAGTTACTGATTTTGATGAATGCTGGCATCAGGGAAAGCATCACCTCCTTTACAGTCATATTTTCTGTTTGGTATATTTTTAATGCTATTTTTTCCCTGATTAGCTTTTTGCTTACCCTGAATAATCAATCCTGGCACCAAGTCATCAATTGATTAATTCAGGTTGGTAAGTTCAAAGTTCAATAGCAAAAGAGCCAGAAGGTGAAGTTTTGCTTAATTACTAATTTTATCTGATTTTATTGCCAGACAACTAATGCACCTGTGGTGCAAGCATGTTCCAATCCCAATGAAATCCAGAATACTTAGACACAGACTGATCCTTACTTCTTCAGAGTCAGTGGAAATTTTCCTAGGGTACATCCAGTGTATCCGAGTAACAATTTGCTGAACTGATCTTTTACTCTCCTACTAAAGAATTAAGTGTCCCTCATAGTTCTTCAGGCATTTTAAGATATTAACAGTTTATTAGCAAGGTATTATAATTCTAATTCAAAGACTTGGATCAGTAAAGGGAAAGCATTTGTGTTTTCTAACTAAACATGTAGCATCGGTTACATTACAAACCATTTAATCCAAACTGGGATAGCTTTATGTACTGACAATCTTTCAGAGTCTGCAGGTCAGGAAAAACCCCAAACCTCGGAACTAAAGTGAAGCAGCAGCTGGGCAGGGCTGGCACAGTAACACACTAAGCAGTGTAACCTTCTAGAATTTCCCACCTCACCTAATCCCGGGGCTGTAAACACGGCACTTCTGCTGCTGCCTTACAGCCACAGCTCGTTTTCTGCACATACAAGTGATGCCACCTGCACTCCTGGCAGCACTTTGGATGCTACAAACTGCACCTCTGCCCCATAGAAACAGGAGGAACCAGGTGAGATACTGCTGGGCATCTGACACTGAGATCTGAGCTGTCCCAGAGACAGACAGACATCCACGACCCCCCAGCCGGGAGCACAAAGGGGCTGCAGAAGCCCCTCCCTTGGAGGGGTAACCCTGCTTGAGATGGGGGAACACACTGGTGGGACTGGGACACAACTGGAAGAGTTTGCCTGGATGCCTCCACCACTCTCCACACCTCCCATGCCTGTTGTTTCCAGAGTCTGAGCTGCAGCCTTTGCACAAGAGCCTTCCAGGACCTGTGTGCCATGCGTGTGATGAGGGCCTTCCACACCATTTTTTCCTAGGAAGGGACTCAACTTCCTAGGCAGGCTGCCACTTTCGGGTGTTTTTCCACCTTTATCATCTGACAGATTTCTTGCTCTCTGCTCTTGCAAAGCCCTCTCTGCTTTGCAGCCACAATTTAATTTCCTTCTGATCACTGATTTTCCCGTGTTTATATTTTATCCTGTGCCTCGCAGCTCATGAATGCTGCTCTAGCAGAGATCTGGCAGCACGTTCACTGCTGCCTGGCAAGCCTTCTCCTGTGCCTTGATGTATGTATTCCTTGATTTCACCACGACACACTGTGGCCTTGTGGAGAAGGCAGTGCTTTTGCTTACGTGGAGTTTACACAACCGAGCGCGAGGCTACGGGGCACTGCAAGTGAATTCTCTTTTGTGCCTGGGTGCCATAATTCCAGTAGCTAAATGCACTTCACGTCAGAGACACAGCCTGCCATGGCACGTGGAAAAGCGAGTGCAGCAGCCTGCCAGCCCACCACTGCCTGTGATGAGGCTCCTGCAAACCCAGGCACAGCCAGCCTGCATCTTCAGACTTTTCCTTTCACAAGCTTTAACAGCAGGCTTTAATTACAGCGGCTTAAAGATGCACTTCTGCCTCTTGCCAGAGGAAAAAAATTTTAGAGAAGCTACACCTGTGGCATTAACTGTCTCAGAACCTGACAGCTACATTTCAGCCAGGAGTCCTGTCAAACCATTGGAGATGTACCAAATTAATTTGTGCAGGGCCATTATTCTTTCATCTGTGCTGGCTAGCTATCCATTATAATCTCAGATTTCAGGGCTGTTACTGAGAAAACAAGGTAATTAAAACAGGTAGACTAAGGGAATCCGGATGCCTTAATTTTTTTCCCATTGGTAGCTGAACTACCCTAAACCAAACTGCTTTTGCTCTGTGAAAAATGGGTGTCGTAACCACTCTTTCTGAAGACAAAACTCCTATTGAAGAGTTGGAAGGACAGAAGGATTTTAGAATTGCCCTATATATATCCAAAATTATGCCTATGCTCCATGCAGTCAAAATTAACATTATAGTATTTGCACTGTATGTATTATCTGCTGATGGTCCTTCTTCTGACAAGACCTTCTGTTGCTTCCCTTTCCTTTGCAGGCTGGAATCATCCATGTTTCCATTGCTCTATGCTGCTCTGTTCCTTCAGCTCCAATTTACTGGAAGCTTTGGAAGCAATCACAAGTGCACAGTCAAGGTATCACTGGTCTACCAGGAGCATCCTGGCCCATCCTTTTGGAGAAATCTCTTCATATCCCTTTCCCAGACTTCACACTCCCCTTTTTACCTTCTTCAGTGACAAGCTTTGGCTTTTCATTATGTGCAGAGGGACAGCAAGTCATTCTGAATTTTTTGTTTAACTTTAGTTCAGGTTCTGAGGGTTTCTCATCATGCAGACCCCACTAGCTGTGACAGTGCATACAATAAATGTCTGCACAGTGAGTGGCTCCAAACACCCAACACATAGCAGAACGAGCAGGGAATGTGTTACTAATGCCATGGTGGAAAACTATTCATAACAGAATACTCCCTTTAGAACATTTTTAGACTACAAAAGACTTCAAGAGATGTTTCTCAGACTTTACAACCAAACACCTTTCAGGCCCTTCATTTCCCGACTCATGACTTTTGTTTACATGTTGTCCAAGCCCTTTCTGTCACCCAATATTTCCCAACATTTATTCTTTTCCTTCAGAGATAATACTCCTTGACTCATGCTTTCCGCAGAAATATGGCTTGTACAAAGGAAAAGGGGTAGAAATTAGGGGACAGAGGGAGGATTCACAAGAACACACCTCCAACAAACCCTGCACATCATCTGTCAGGGCACTCACCAAACGGCCCAGTGCTCCCTAACCACAGAAGGTATTCAGGAGAAAACTTATTTCCTTTTGTGTCTGGAAGGGGGCTAATTGCCACTACACAAAGGACACTGATTTTGACCCTGAGTGCATTCTCTGTAGACAGATCTGCAAGATCACGGCTCTTCTCCTCTAAGGCAGGAACGTGTTTATTCTGCACTCAGCAGTGGAAGAAAGAGATCATGAACAGAACTGTAAGTTACATCCCAAGTAATTAAAAAGTAAGTAATGCTAACTAACAAATAAAGTACACCAAATGAGTGATAAAAGATTTCAAGGGTACAGAAACAGAATATTGTCTCTATATAAAATAAACTCAGTGGAAAGTTTTCCCCTGGCTGCCTCTTTCACCTTTCCAACTCTTTACCTAATGCCATCAGGATTTCATTTTCCCTTTTCTACTTTCTCCTGTATTTAATTACTTTTCTTTACTCAGCAAATCCTTGTAAAGTCTGAGTGCCATTTATTTGTGTATTTATTTCAGCTAGTTACTACTTACCTCATCCCACTCCAGAAGGTAGCTGGTGATTTTTGAACCATTATCAATGGGTGCCTACGACAAAAATAAACAAAAGGTGATTTGGGGAATAAGAGAAAACGGCTTCAGCTCCCCCAGGCAAATGACTACAGTTTCAAGTGAAACCAAAGCTTTGCACATGGCTTGGCAACCTCTTAACGAATGCCGGGAAGAAGCTGGACATAATGAAACACATACATTTTAAAAGTCAAGTCGGTGCACAGGAAGGGATTCGTCAGAGTACAGCAAGTTCAAGTCCCTTACTGAAAAATGACTGTCTCAGCTTTCAATTATTTCCAGCATTTATGCTCACTGTCAGTACCTTTTCCCTGCTTTTCCCGAACCGAGTGTTACCTACCTTCCACTGTAAGGTTAAGGAGCTTTTGGTCCTGTGCGAGGGTTTGGGTGGGAAGGGACACTCTGGTGCTGAGCTGTGAGTGGTGAAGCTTACTGGCTCTGAGCAGGATCCCTTGACTGAGTTGTACATTGCATATACCCTGGAAACAGTATTCAAATGGGTTATAAATGCGCTGACAGCTACAGTGGCACTGCCTCAGCCACAGTATTTGACCACCAAAGCACCCAGGACACCATCCACGAATGACAGACTTATCACAGACCAATGGCTATCCTTACTTCACTGATACAAGAATGCAAAAAAAATTACAGCAGAGGAGGAACAGTGTTTTATGCAAATATTCCCACAGACCACTGAGTTATCTTCATTATTTTTTTCTTTCCACCAGTAATTCCTTGCCTATTGCCAGGCTTCCACATGCTGTGGTAAAATCCTCCTCGAAATACAACAGAAAAAAAGGTATCAGCTCTAATGCCTGGTTTACACTTGATTCACATGTACCATGTTGAGTGCAGGTATCTGCTGGTCTCCTTCCATGGGTACAATCTTTTCCTACATAACTCAGGCACCAACATTTAGTGGACCTCCATGGACTGGAACGAACACAGCAACACTGCTGTGATAAACTAAAAATCTTCAAAGCAAATTTGATTTCAGGCATGTCCTCTATATGTCAGCCTAGAACATGCAGTACCAAATAATACAGGAAAGCAAATAGGATATAGTCAAGCACTTCCTCACGAGGTGCTTTTCTCTGAAAAATTATTGACGTTATTTTTTCACTTCACATTTTCCATGCAGCAAAAGAAAAGTGCAAATTGGAAGTCTTCTACTCAAACAAGTTCAGGCTATGACCAGACAATGACCTCTGAGCTGGCTGTAGCTATTGTGTGCTTGAATGCAGAGCTAAAGAAAGGGCAATTTCTAGATTTGTTTTCAGTAGATAAGAGTAACTTATGTACAATGGCCACCTACGTAGAATCAAACCTTCTGGGGGAGGTAGACAAGAACTGCTCTGGTGCTGCTTTACACATCACCTGTTAGCAGGCTGGAGCATCAAGAAAGGCAATTAATTAATTGAGTCTGCATCTGGCAAGTGGCACATGTGTGTGCTGGAAATGAGCGTGGCCCGGCATCCAACACTCATTCAACCACAAGGGAAATAAAACCGTGTGAAAACGAGCTCAAGGGGCATCTCCTGCAAGCCACTGAAACACTGAGCACAGCCAGCCCTGAGGGCACCAAAACAATACACCTGAAGGGGAGCAGGTGGTGGTTCAGAGCAAGCCAGGTTGTTCCAGGTAGTCCCAGGGCAGCAACGAGCACAGACACCTTGTCCAGTAGAGACAAAGCCTGAGAGATGCTGCCAAGGTCAAGGAGACCCAAGGCGATCTGCCCAGTAACTGCTGGCCCCATAAATTTCTTTACTCAACAGATTTATTTCTTCACAGTCATTAATACATAATACAGTTTCAGTGAAGGGAAAAAAAAACTATGGTGGAAAGCAAACAGCCGCTGTTTCAGTGTCAGCTCGCTCCACCACAGAGCTGCTGCTGCTTTGCAAGTCTGACTTTGGTATTTAGTCACTCCTTTTTAAACAGAAGTTCTGTTAACTTTCCACAAATGACCTGCATTTTGGCAAACCTGTAAGAAGGTGGAGGGAACTGTAGGTAGGGAGGAAAAAGTCAGCCAGGACCTGGGGCAAATACCCACAACACGCCTAAAAATGACTGAGACCTCAGCCCAGCTGTGCATGGTGACCTCCCTGGTGTTTGAAGTTGGCTTCAAAAGAGATGTTCAATGCTCAGAAGGCAGCTCAACAGTGTTTTACAACCTTCTCCATCCCTTTGCTGCTGAGGCCAAGACTCCTGCCCCACTCAGGAGCTGCATCTTTTCCTCATTTATGAAAAGTTCCTTCTGGTCTTGTACTTCTACTTGTAAAGTTCATTTTAGGGCTCCACTAGAAACAATCTAGAATTGTTTCTAGGAATACACTAGAATCTATAGTATCAGAACTAGATGGACACATTTTAGTGTTGGATTTTTTTGTTTTTTTAGAGCTCAGAAGCAAGGTGTCTGCTCTGTAAAGTTTTACAAACAGGAGCAACGTTTATGTGAAACAGTGTGTCAAACCTAGCCTTTGTCTGGACAAAAAGAAGGGAACAATAGACAGGAGTGAAATTTATTTTTTTTTAAAGGATATTGAAGGTAAGTGAACAGGATGTAAATTCAAAGCCTTAGTTCATAAATAAAGCCTCTTAAAAAAAAGCAACATGAGCAGGTAACACAGCGTTGAAACCATCAGAGAGCAAAACCAGAATGTCTTGATAGTTAATAAATGTGTAAAACACACTTTCAGAATCAAAGAGAAATGTGCTATGGAAATATCAACACAGTTCAGTGTGAATCCATTTTTTTCTTGGAATAAATGTTGAAGTGACTATGGTCAGATGGATCTGTATTCAGCAGATTTCCTTCCCAAAGTGTGGCCTACTTATGAAAAAAGCGTGGAGTAGTTTCAGTGCTCATGCAACAGGAACTGAAGAAACACCAGTTGCTCGAGTCAAATTTTTAAAAGATCTCAGATATCCTACTTTCATACCTAAGCACTTCCAGGACTGTTATCCATACAGGAATGCAGATACATAAACTTATTTTTGCCTCTTACTACAGCAATGATAACAACACAACAAAAAAAATACATATTGTTCAAAAAGCACTCTCATAGTCCAAGATAAAATCTATGATAAAATATTTAAAAACCAATGAAAAAACACACCTACAGAGGTGACCATGAAATTCTTGAACTACACTGTATATTTACTTCGAAACCTTTCACATTTATTCTCATATAATTGAAGAGTTTATATTTAAGTGATATTCAAATCATGCTAACTCACCTGACATGATAATCTGTTGCTGGCCTAAGGTCCTTCAGGTGATATTCCAACTCTTCTCCACTGTAGGAGAGAAATCCAAACCGAACCAATTAATAAATTATGAAAAGCAGCACCACACTTAGCACTGCTAGTGATTTTCTAGTGAAAATCACTTTCATAATTTTAAAGAAGAAAAATAATCCCTCCAAAGAGAAACAGTAGCCAACCATACACCAATTTCTCAACACTTGTCACATTTCTTGAAAACTTCATAAAGCTCCACATGCACAGAAGAAAAGAATTTATCACATCAATTTATTCAGTAAACTAAATATATGGCTTTATATATTTTGCTGATACTTGTATGAAAGCTCATTGTGGTTTTCAACCCTCCCAGAGCCGAAAAGAGCAAAACCCAAACATCATTGTTGTAGTTTCTGCATATTCCCTATTCAAAATACTCTACAAAAAGTGACCCATTGAACTTCAGAGGAAGAAGCAGAGTTTCTTGCACAACTCCCTCACTTATTGCTTTCTCCTCCAGAACCATGTTCCCTGCGAAGACCACAGCAAGGAGACATTTAATTAGCACCCAAACAGCTGGACCCAGCTCTCTTTCAATAGCAAGACAACTTAAAGCAAAGTGTTGTAGACATTTAAGAAAAAAACAGCACACAATCTATTAATTTCAAAAGCAGCCAACATAGTTAGGGCTATTCTTTTTCCTTCTGGCTTGTTTGCTGGCAAATGAACACTGGGTTCAGTCATGTGTTGCCAAATCTGTGAAGATTAAGGTACGGGTCAGTGCTTAATAAGTAATAGCCATCTCATGTAAGAGCTTGGCTTATTCATGATTTTATTAAAATATGGGAAACAAGAAAGCTCTCAATTCAGCATAAAGAAATATTTCATAGCTAACTGGACAAATACAGGGAGATGTCTCAAAATCAATAGAACAAAATCCACCAGAAAGCACATGCCTGCTGGGTTGCCAGAAATCCACCAGAAAGCCTTCTATTTTTTTATTTCATATAATACAATGCTCTGCAAATCCAGATTTTCCCCTCTGAAATGAGTGCACGTCCTTCCAAAGACAATGTATCCAACATATTGCAACTCTCTTTTGCCTATAGGAATAACAATTACTGCTGCTCCTGATGGAACATACCACATCAAGCTAAAGGCTGCACTCTGGCCAGCAGCAGGAGACACATCACCACCAGCAGCTTTAAAACAGATGCACAACATTTCATAACCAGGGGAAAATGTGCAGCCATCAAGCACAAGAAGTACTAGAAAGTGTCCTTCCCACTTTAAAAGCTCAGCAGCACACACTTGACTCAGGAGATGCTCACATTGGCTCACAAACAGCTGCTGTAAATGCCAGAAAAAAAGAGTAAAATCAGGCAGCCTTTCCCTGGTTAATACACCCTTTTTGTATTTTCCAAGACCTGCCTTCAGCATACCAAGAGGAATATCCTAATTCACAGGACATCTTAAGATAGGAGATGGCTTGGTCTCAAGAGGTAATTCCTTAAATGCTCTATCACCTGGACTTTATTTAATGAGATTTGGGAAGGATTAGCTATTTCACAATAGCCAAGGTCACATCTCCAAATTCTCTTTCCTAGACGTCATTAGTGGGGAAAAAGAAAGGCATTAACACCATATGTACTTGATCACAGAATGAGCTCAGAGGATCACTGCAAGGAGACACAGAGAAATCCCTCAGAACTTTTACTGAAGCCTGCTGAGAGCCAAGTATTCGGGTTTTTCTGGGGAGCCTCTGTAACCTACTGACTGCCGTACTCCCTCCTCTGCTCATCTAGGACACTACAAAGCAGCAAAGCCTTCAACGTTTTTCTCGTTAGCTGAAATAACAAGATTTCACTGTTCTAAATTCTGCAAGTCCACACAAAATTAGCCCATTAGGAAGGCAGCTCTCCTGCCTGCATAGCGTACACGAAAGGTTCTGACATTTAGCAAAAAATGAAAAAGTAACCTTTTCACTGGCAACGGGAGCGATGGCATCGCAGGCAGGATCTGCCACGTGCCGTGGAGGTGGGATGGGGTGGCAGTAAGGGACATTGTGACATGTACTCCAGCAGCTCCCTGCAAGCTCCTCTGGTGAGGAAACAGGATACTCAAAATGTGCCTTTCTTCTGTGACTGATGGCCATGCCAGAATACACCCTGAAAAGCTCTGAGAAATTGAATGAAACTCTCCTATGAATTCTATGAAATTCTATGACTCCTATGAAATTTCCTATTAGGAAACGTTTCCTAATGAAACAAAAAAAGTGTGAAAGTGATGGTTTTTACCTGTAAATGATCTTGTATTTTCCATCCCTCCCTTTATCTGATAAGGCAACCTCGTAGGTACAGGTGTAAGGCAAACCGTTGTTGTGTCTATCTGCATTGAGAAGGCCAGTGGGAGGTGACCAGGAAAGCAAAACTGCTCTTGCTTGAATATTTGTAACCTAGAAAAGAAACATCAGTTAATCTGAAATCCGAGGGAAGAACACTACTCTGTAAGCATTTGCTTTTTTGCTTGCATCTTCACAATCAATTTCTTGCAAAATGGAAATTTCAGAGCTAGAGTTGAAAAGTAAAGGGTCAGCAATGATCAACAACACAAACAAAATCACAGACTGATGGCAAAAAGTGATCTGTAACAGATGAGGAATACAGAGAGAGGCTCCCCTGCAGCGAACTGGCTCATCACAGTCTAAGTATCCAGCAAAGGTTGCCTCTGAAGGCACCTGCTGCTGTGGCCATTCCCAGAAGGAAAATGGAACTAAGTGGAACAAAGCCTTTAACCTACAGATTGTTTTATACAGAATTATTTTTCTAAAGTTTTCGTTGGGGAGCTTTTTCAGTGGAACTCTGATGGCTTTTTCAGTCATTCTGTTCCTTCTTGCCACTTGAAACCACAATAAGTCCACAGCAAATAAGTAGAAAAACCCAATTCAACCTGAAAAGTTATGCTGGCTCAAAAACACAAGGGAAAATCATATTAGAAGTCCAACCTGTCAGTTAAAAACTACATCACAAATCAATCACTTTGTGTCTTGATAGAAGGACTGTGTGTGATCTGCAGTCACCACTGAGTGCAACAACTCCGTGGCAGAGGGGTGAGGATTCTTTTTTCATAAAGCATGGAAAAACTACCTCAAACTCCTGCACCAAACCAATTTTATCACCCCACCAGTGCCACTGTATTCTTCTGGAGAGGCAGGTTCACGCAGCTTACAGAATTAGCATCATCTTGCTCACCAGGAGAGCCACTCCATCACCTGCACGCAGCCAACAGCAGCTTCCCAGAGAGCAGCCTTCTGTTATCAGGCCAAGAAAGAAGAATAAAAAAAAAAACAAAACAACCTGCCACTGTCTCAAAAGAAAACTAAATAAAAAGCAATAGCTGCACTGGTTATCTGGGAAAGGCAGCACATTTTCACACAAGCCTGCTGAAATATCCCAGGGAAGCCTCAAAGCCTCCAGAGCCTCAAATGCTCTGCCACCAACTCTCCACTTTTCATCATGAAAATAATGGTGTTTTTCCTTCTTAATTGTAGTGAACGTATATTTTTTAGTTAGCCTCCATATGGAGGAATCAAAGACTGAGGGTTTATATTCTTGATTTTTCCTATGCAACAAATTTCACTGTATCTGTAAGTCTAACAGATTTTTTGCAACACATAGAGCAAGATGTTGTTATTTCAGAAAGTGTAACATGAATGCTGCAGGTGCTCAGTTACATATTGCCTAACTTCTATTGAGACAAGTGAAAACCCTTACCCACAAATTACTTGAAAATGAAGTATTAGCAATCAGCTTTCAGGGACTGCTTGTTTACAAATTCAGCTTCTGGATATCTTTATATAATGGAGAATATTTACCTTCTCATGTGGAAACACATTGCTTCCAGCTGATGAGCACTGCAACTGTTCTGTCTGATACCCATATATCAACCAGATTCCTTCTGAGCAAGTCATAAATCCATTTTTAACAGTCTGACAAGTAGGTGACACCATGAAATGTCTCACCATAAGCACCATGATCTCAAAAGTTAGAGATTTTAATTTATAGAAGCACATTTAAGTCTTGCCAAAAAAAGAAAACCTTTGTTCAACCTAATGTGAAAAATAAGTTTTAAGGCAAGAAGGTTTAAGTAGCATCAAGCTTTCTTTGTAAAAAACATGGACATGCAAATTGTCTTACGAATTTTCATGGCATTTCTTGCTTTCATGGCATTTTCTTATTGTACTTTTCTGATGCTATGAAATCAATGTTTATTTTAAAATCTTGGAGCAGTTAACCCTGATACTGGATAAGATACCCTATAAGAATCTTGAATGATTCAAGTAGGACAAATAAGGTAATTTTTTTGAGATATACACATATATTTATACACACACATGTATGTAAATGAAATCGTAGCAAAGATACTTAAGAGCTAAAAATCGGCATTTAAAATAATATTTTGATCAAAAATCTGATTAACAAGATCCAGATAGATTTTAGGGTTTTTTTAACAGACATTACTACCATGCCAGCTCAGCCCATCAACATGCAGTTTCTTTTATTATGGAAATATGCTTGCATAATTGTTTTTCATAAATTCAGACAGACTTGGAGCTGGAGGCACAGTATCCTGCCAATGTTCTATTGAAATGTTTTTCTCTATGACTACTCCCAAGGACACACGTATATATTCCACATACGGCAAAACTCTGGCCCTCCACGAACTTCAGCAATCTGCAAAAAGTTAGGTCTTGGGTTTCTTAAAACAAGAGAAAGTATCTTGTGGGCTAACTGCTAGAAACTGTCAGACTATTCTTCTGAAGCCAGCACGCAGAGGATAAAAGTGCAAACCCAGTTGCTAAGCTGCTCCAGCTACACCATTAATTTCAGAGAGAAGCAGCACCCTTCCAGGAGTGGCTGCTGGCTGCCTTGGAGCTTGTAGGTACACAGCAACTGCTGCTGGAGGTTTAAAAATAAACACCAGAAATTGTTAAATACCAGCCTTAGCTGCACTGAGCACACACAGCAAGTGCAGGAAAGCAAGTGAGGGGTCCCTGTCAGCAAGATAAGTCAGAAAAGGCAAATCTGTTCCCTCTCTGGGCTGTGCATGTCAGCTGGGAATGGATTTGTTTGTGTGGCTGGAGATAAACCTATCTGCTGCTCCCTGACCAACAGGCTGATACCATATCACAGTTACCTGCCAATATCTCCTTTC